>OX438899.1:6475596-6765596 GCA_949316265.1 Diarsia mendica | reverse complement strand
GGCTGGGAACTGCTGGACATAGATTCCTTGTGTCACTTGTTCATTCAAAGTCAATCTGTTCTTAACCTTTTGAGCGGCACAGTCACGTATAGACGACAAGCCGAACAAGCAAAAAAGTGTCTTAAGTCTGTCGACTTAAGGTACTTTTTGGCTTGTCGTCTTACTTGACTGTGGCGGTCAAAGGTTAAAAGTACAATGCATAATCCCAAAGTCACTATAGACAAATACTTTGACGAAAGTTTTTTAACTAAGACGGTCGCTAATATTCCGGGATGTATGATAGCGTTCAAAGCTGATCGAATGCCACTTTTTTAAATAAATTTTCGTAAAAAAACGAAAAAAATGGTAAATATTCCGTTTATAAACACTGAAAACGAAATAGTTACCATGTTTGTGTAACTACCTCCCCATAGAGTAATGCTGTACCTGAGTTTTGACTCGACAAGCGAGTAATATACGACTTGAACAATTAAAAGTCGTATATTACTCGCTTGTCGAGTCAAAACTCAGGTACAGCATTACTCTATGGGGAGGTAGTTACGCGTACAACATAAATAAAGCTTTCATCATACAAAAGAGGGCCATAAGAACCATGGTGAGAATCCCTCAGTGGGTTTCGTGTAAGGAATATTTTAAAGAACTTCAGATTCTTACGGTCCCTTGTCTCTACATTTTGGTTCTTCTCACTGATCTCATGAAAAAGCTGCAGAATTTTGAAACCTTAGAGGAAAGAGGTAAGCGGGAGGCTACTAGGCGTAGGGACTTACAAAATAAATTGCAACCTCATTTAAAAGTAGTGAGTCATGCTGCAGGTTATCAATCTGTTAAAATGTTTAATAAACTACCTGTATACTTAAAGTCAATATACAACATAAATACGTTTAAGCAGCAGTTAAAATCATTTTTGATAGAAAAGTGCTACTACACCCTTGATGAGTTTCTCTGTGACACATTTAACTAGATTTTAATTATAATTACTATTTTTATTGACATTCTATTTTTAATTTTTGACATTTGCATGGGTATTACCAATTTTTATTATTTTTGACATTTGTTTGGGTAGCACTAATTATTATTAGGTATATTTTGACATTATTATTTTGCAATGACTGAATCGGTCTGTTTTAACATTCTCTAAGTGACATATATATATTATTCTGTAACATTAGTATTTTATTTGACATTATTTCTACATTTGACATTATTTTGTAATAGTTGAATCTTAATTTCATTAATGATGTATTTTGGTTACTGTTCTACAAATGATTTCAATAGTTGGTGGCGCCTTACACCATATACTTGCGCGGAAATATAAGTTTTGCGTTTATCCCAGACGCAGGGAGCTGGTTGATTGATTAGTGGACTGTATTGTTGCGGGGGTTGAAAAGTGGCGTAAAGAAGTAGGTCTGACCTTGCAAATGCGACACGAATTAGGACGACGAACTGGTGAGCTTGGACAAAGGAATCTGGTAGGAAACATGCAGCACCACTGACCTTTAAATTCACCGTCTCCAAGTTCTATCCTCCGCGTGGGTCAGCAGAGAGGTCGAGTCCTTGCTGGATTCAGGGCGGCACACGAGGGGGCGCGCACAGATGCCTTTCACCACACGAACACGCACTTTCCGTAGTGTTTTAGACAATAGTTCGTAATTAGGCACTCGCGGCAATTATAATAATAAAATTAATAAGGGAGCATGTTCTTAGCAACGCTACTCTCGTTCAAGTGTTCGAGAATCTTCACGCAGTCACCGTAGGCGGTGACAAGGACAGCGATAGTCCAGGTGTGCATGTGGGAAAAGGATGGGATATGGTAGGATAGTGACACATTTTGCAAGTCATTTTTACTTCTACCCCACAGTGAAAATAATGAATGAATACGAAATCCAACATCCCCCCAGCCTTGAAGAAACCCTTCAAAAAAAAAAAGGTTTGAAAAGCAAGAAAGTCGCTATATTCAGCAACTTCTACTATAACTAATACAACTAGAGCGGATAAATGTAATGAAATTTCTAAACTAAACTTATCTATATAACGTAAGGTAATTAATACTTATGAGCGAAAATATGTATATATAAATATATTGACTATTGAGTCGGAAGCGGGCATAACCGCACTACTGGTCGTTTATAACTACCGGTCTTAGTTTTTACTTCCGCTACGCGAACAACACCATCCTTACCAGGGTATACATTGGTAACAATTCCTAATGGCCACTGCAAGGGTGGAGCGTTATCTACATTTAACAACACTACGGTACCGACTGTGATCGGGTTACACGGAGTATTCCATTTCTCGCGTTGTTGCAAATTATGTAAATATTCCGACTTAAATCGTTTCCAATATGATTGAACTATCGAATCCATTAAGGAGAAACGAGACAACAGATCTGTTCGTTCTTCGGATAAGTCGGCTGCGGGTAAACATTCTAGCGAAAAAGTAGATAGAAAATGCGCGGGAGTAAGTGCTAATGGTTCTGATGGGTCAGAGCTCAAAACATAAAGAGGACGGCTATTTAGCACTGCCTCAATTTGAATAAGAATGGTCGACATCTCCTCAAAGGTGAGAACTTGATTGCCGATTGAACGAAACAAAAGCGACTTGGTGCTCTTAACGTTCGCTTCCCATATCCCTCCGAAGTGACTAGCTGTAGGAGGGTTCATTCGCCACGTGATACGGTTCTTCGCGAGTTCATGACTAAAACTTTGATAGTAATCAGCGGTTTGTAAAAACTCATGAAGTTCATTAAAATATTTTTTAGAAGCGACAAAATTAGTCCCGTTATCGCTATATAAGAAATTACAAGGACCTCTTCGCGATATGAATCGTTTAAATGCGTCGATAAACGAAGCAGAAGTTAAGTTAGATACTAATTCGATATGCACCGCCTTTGTTACGAGACAAACAAAAATACAAATATAAGCTTTTACACTTCGTACGCCCCGTTTGCGGTAAGGAGTAATATATAGCGGCCCTGCGTAATCGACGCCCGTATGTAAAAATGCTTTGCATTGCTCTAATCTACATTTAGGCAGATCAGCCATAGGCGGAAACGTAGGCTTAGGATTAACTCGAAAACAATCATTGCATTTGTGTATGTACTGTCGAACCACACGTCTAGCGGAAATAATCCAATATTTGGATCTTAATATCGAGATTAATAACTGCGGCCCGGCGTGACAATTGTCGCGGTGATAAAATTCAATTAATAATTTAACAATATGTCCTTGCCCGGGAAGTAAAATCGGATGTTTAGAAGAATATTCTAGTGTCGAATTCGATAAGCGACCTCCGACACGTAAAAGTCCGTTACATAAAAATGGAAACAATTTTCGTAACTTGGCCGAACACGGTTGACCTTTAGAAATATTCTTAATGTCTTCGGAAAAGTATTTAGACTGGATCGCGCGAATTATTTCCAATTCAGCAGTATTTAAATCTTCAGCGGTGATTGTATCGTTTTGCGGCAATTTTTTTATAAATCGAAGCGAAAAAACAGTAGCTTCCAGCAGCTTTTCCCAAGTGGAACACTCTGAAGCTAATTTTAAAAACGGGTTATCATTATCTGTGACTTTAGTCACGTGCGAAACGGTTTTTTCTTCCGGTAATGAAGACCGGTTGGGTAAAAATCGCTGAATAGGCCAGTCTTGTCTAGGCAAGGAAAGCCAGGATGGACCCTTAAACCATAGCTCATGTTGAATGAGCTGCGAAGGCGTAAGCCCACGAGATACACAGTCTGCGGGGTTATGTAAGCCAGCGATATGATATAAATTTTCAGGTGAAATATTTTCCTGAATTTGAGAAATGCGGTTGGCAACATAAGTGTTAAATCTGTGTGGCGAGGCAACAGACCAACAGAGTGCTACTTCAGAGTCCGAGAAAGCATAAATATTTTCGATTTTATGTCGCTTAGATAAAGTGTCATAAACGGTTTTAAGAAGTCGCGACATTAAAAGTATTCCGTTTAATTCCAAGCGTGCGACAGTGATTTTAGGTTTAGCGGATGCAACACGTGATTTCGAACACACGAGTGAAGTAATAGGCGGTTGATCGCCATTTACGACGTGCAAATAAATCACACAGCCGTATGCGGATTCACTCGCATCTGAAAATGCGACTAAGGAAACCATAGAACCGGTTTCTATACCTAGATGGCGTGGAAATGATAAATTAGATATGTGCGGTAATTCTATTAGGTATTGTTGCCATATTTTAACAATGCGAGAAGGGGGTATATCATCCCAATCGAGATTTAAAAGCCAGAGTTCTTTAATTATTAATTTAGCGAAAAGAATTATAGGGCCGACGAGTCCTAAGACGTCGTACAACCGAGCGGTAGCGGATAAAATGGCGCGTTTAGTACAAATAGGTGGGGGACTTGATATTTCGAAAATAAAGGTATCCTGAGCGGGTAACCAACGCAAACCTAATATCTTAAATGTATTTCCATCGTCGAAGGAAATGCATTCAGATTGACGGTGCGACTCGGGAATATGTTCGAGCAATTCTAGCGAGTTGGAGGTCCATTTAACTAAATCAAACCCGCCAGTTTTGAAGATCTGGATTAGATCGGTAGCTGTCTTGACTGCTTCCTCGAGAGAAGAAGTAGATGAAGCTACGTCATCCATATAAATGTCCCTTTCCAATACGGCTGCCGCAGTTGGCCAGTTATGCCGTTCATCGCTAGCGAGTTGACGTAGCGTGCGGAGCGCCAAAAATGGTGAAGATCGAAGCCCAAATGTGACTCGAGTGAACTCAAAAACCTCGAGCGGGTCGGTTTCTGAAAATCTATATAAGATTCGTTGATATTTGCGGTGCGGAGCATTCGTATAAATGCATAAATACATTTGTTTCACATCTGCACAAAAGGCAATGTAATAAACACGAACATTCAAAAGTATATGAAATATATCAGCCTGTAGGTTGCAACCCGTATAAAGGACATCATTTAGTGATAAGCCTGTATCGGTCTTGGCGCTGCCATCCAGCACAGGACGAACCTTGGTTGTCGCCTTGTCGTTGCGAACTACAGGATGGTGCGGTAGATAAAATCCTGGAGCGGCTAATGCCTCAGGTGCGGTGCGGGATAGTATACCTTTATTTAGGTAATCACGAATAACATCGTCATATTTTAATTTTAAACTTGGATCCTTAGAAAATTTCTTTTCTAAAAGTAAAGAGCGTTTTTTAGCCGTAGTATAAGAATTGCCTAGATTATTTGGGTCTTCTTTAAAAGGAAGATCAACTGAATAACTGCCGTCGGAGTTACGAACAGTGGTTGAAGTATAAATATTTTCACACTGCTGATCGTCGGGACTTAAAAATGACTGCGAAGGTAATTCCTCGACTGCCCAAAATCTTTCGACAATCTGGTGTAGCGAGTCAGAAGTAAAAGCACACAATGTGCGGGTAGCGGGTTGCGGAGAAATAATAGGAGCGTCACCTAAAATTAGGTAACCTAATGTCGTTTCAAGGGCAGAGGGCATACCATCATGTGAGCTTTTAATTTGATCAGAAAGTAAAATTTCACAATAAAGTTTAACACCTAAAAGTATATCTATAGTTCCCGGTTGTGAAAACTCGTCATCAGCGAGAGGTAAGTTCCGAATAAATTCAATAGACGCGGTATCAACACAGGTGTCCGGCAACTGTGACGTAATCTGTCCTACTACCATCGGCCTTATAGAATATTCGCACTTATTATCAAAGCGAGACGTGAATTTAACTGAAGTAACACCGAGAATTTTTTGTGAAGCTCCTCCAATGCCTTGAACTTCCGAATAGCGGGTTTGAGTATAAATAGGAAGCGATAGTCGCTTACAACAAGATGCGGAAATATAATCACTTTGAGAGCCAGGATCCACTAGACATCTCAAAAAGTGAGTGCGGTTTAAAGAATCAACAAACTTTACTTTTGCGGTCCCTAACAACGTAGTCGTTTGATAACGAGCTGCTCGATCGTACGAAACTGTACAGACCGATGCATTATTTACAATAGTTGTACAGTGGCGTGCGCTCTATTAAGGCTCTTAGGCTTAGCCTACCTTACCAACTGAGCATTTCTTATAACTAATTAACCATATTGTAATAAAATAACACCATGTACAAAATAATAATAAAAAAGTTCAAACTCCTGTTAAAATACTTAGAGCAATTTTTCGCGTACGAATCTTATATTTACAGGCTTGCTTAGGCTAGCATTCGATTAGCCTAAAACCCATTCATAATTTTACGCACACAGCGTCACATCAGTGAATGATCGGTGCATATTTTCGTGTATATGAACCGCACACATGCATGCCAGCTCCTGCGGGTGGAGCTGGCCTGTGATTGGCTGCAACAACACAAGGCTACGATTGGATGCGTCATGCGTGCCATCTTCAGCCCGCGAACTCCGGCGCGAAGTTCAAATTTGTTTTTTTTTTTAACGTTTTTTGCAATTTGCAGGCCAGTGCTAGCTTGAATACTGACTACATGCGTCTTACAGCCGCGAATCATATTTTATTAATCAACATACAACCTAGCACTGGCCTGCAAATTGCAAAAATGTAAGGAAATTAAGAAATTTGAATTTCGCGCGTTTGCGGTCTTCGCTCTTCCGTCCACAGATAGAGTGCAGCACTGACAACACATTTCATTGATTGATTTCGTACCTATAATCCTGCAAAATTTTGTTGACCGCTGTTGTGAACAAACTCGATATGAAAATGATGCAATTTTATTTGGTAGTATTTTTCTATCGGCAAATTAGAAATTATATTTTACGTCTATGGAAGCCATTATTTTTTCATTGTTGTGACAAGCTGAGCGCGATTTGTTTTGAAACCAAAAACGTACAGATAGTGTCAGTTATTAGATACCATTAATAACAGTAGTGTAAATATTAGTTTTGTTGTGTATTATTTGTTTATTCCCATAACAAATAATAACAATGGTAGGTAATTTACTTGTGAAGTTTGTGCTAATAATAAGTTTTCTCAATTATCGTATAAGTAATGATAACGTGCAAGTTGTAGGTATCTAATATCTAAAGGTAGATGTGTGAAGGCCGCTTCGGATATTATCTTGCAAGTGACGTGTTTTGTACTTTTGTAACTACCTATCACCCACTCACGAGTTTTTTTGAGGTGGCCGAATCTTTCTTCTGTTTGCATCGATAAAAAAATCATGAGTTGAACCTTGAATAATGTGGTGAGTTTTTGAATTGTATTTAGGTATAACTTTTACAGGCTTATTTTCAAATGTTATAAATGTGACAATTTTTTTTTGCTGTCAATATTTCGTGGCCTACCCACCGTGGCGGACCACTGCACGCCACTGTAGTTGTAGGATCATTAGAAGCGGCGAGCGAATGAGTCACTGCGGACTCGGCATGACTGCTGGCCGGGGTAGGGTGCGGCGAGTCATGAGCGGTAGCGGGAATTGGATTAGCGGGGTTGGACACCACGGAGCCAACGTTACAATTTGTTTTATCATTTTGAGTTGAATCAAAATGTAATAAGGTGTGGTGTCGCTTTGAACAATGAGAACAAGTATGTTTCGAAGTACAAGAAAAAGTCTTGTGTTTTATACTTAAACAATTGTTACAGAAATTATTAAGTTTTATAAAATTATATCTTTCTCGCGGGGTTAATTTAGTAAACGATGAGCAAGAATATAAATGTTCATGTTGTTTGTTATTGCATAAAGCGCATTTATCGCTTACGCTTGGACCACTCCCTATGTCTGTATTCACAAAAGACTTGGACGGTTTAGGGATGTGCTTAGTTTGACGCTGCTGTTTAGACTGAGAATGATTATTATCTATCGATTTACTAAGGTTCGTAGAACGAGACAAAACTTTACTTTGTTCCTTTATGAATTCAATTAAATTATGGTAAGAAGGTATTTTATCTTTACGATAGGTAATTTCAAATAATTTAATTGTGTCTGCGTCTAACTTTTGCAGAGCCAAATGCAAGAAAATAAATTCGGTTAAATCATTAAGCTTTAATTGCTGAAGAGCTGCTACAGATGAATCAAAATTATTTATAAATGAATCTAGCCCATCAGAACTAGCTATGGATAGCGGTTTAAACTGTAACAATTGGTTTAAATAAGCGGATGCGAGTGAGCGAGGATCGTCATACTTTTGCACAAGTGCCTCCCAAATAATAATATAATTTTCTGCGGTTGGAGCCAGCCCTGCGCAAACGCACGACGCCTGCCCAGTTAATTTACCCACTAAGTAAAATACTTTTTCACTATTAGTGAGCGATGCGTTATCGTGTATCATGCTCTTAAATTGTTCATAAAACAATGGCCATTTCTTGACATTACCGTCAAATGACATCAAATCAATGGGCGGAAGGCGAGAATAAGATTTATGTAATGAAGGCTGACGTTCAGGTTCAGGACACTCTGGTTTGTTATCGAGTAAAACCTGTTTTATAAAACAAAACATTTCTTCAAACTTTAACCAGGAATCATATTCGACCTCGGAATCGGGGTTCAACTGTAAATTTAATATATTATAGGAATCTAAAACTTGTTGATAATCATCACGCAATGTATCAATATTTGAAGCACTAGAACAAAACGACTTAAAATATTGTCGATCATCATTTGTTTTCTGTGCAAGTTCGAAAATATTTTCTACGCGTTTGTAAATAACATCACGCTTGACTACGTATAATGATAACTGATTTTTATTAGTACTCGTAGTGTCGAAGAACTGATCTGCATCACTACTCTTTCTCTTAGGCTTAACCATTGTGAATAACTGTAAATAGTATAGCGGCGATAAGTACTCAACACGATTATGTAAACAAAGTATTTAAAAGCGGTTATAACGTAAAAACGATTAATTATTATTTTAGTAGGTAGCGAAAATAATAGAATTATTGCGGGTGCGGGTGAGTGAAAAATATCAAACGAACTGGTATGCGAACGAGCGCTTCCGAAGCGAGCCGAAGTTTACCGAACAATTACGAACAAGTTATCTAAAACACGATCCTATTGGAAACGATATAAAATGGCGGACTACAAAAATGGAATGAATTGGAAAGAAATAACTTTTACGTTGTGTTGTACTATGCAATGCGGGTGCGGAAATAAAAGGAAATAGTTGTCGGTGCGGGGAAAATACAAAGAATAAACGACAATCTATTTAATTACGTAGTACAGTGACTATATTTAGTTAAAACTGACCATGCGGTTTGAATTTAGAGTCCGGTTCGAAGTGACCAAAAATAATGGTGGCGCCTTACACCATATACTTGCGCGGAAATATAAGTTTTGCGTTTATCCCAGACGCAGGGAGCTGGTTGATTGATTAGTGGACTGTATTGTTGCGGGGGTTGAAAAGTGGCGTAAAGAAGTAGGTCTGACCTTGCAAATGCGACACGAATTAGGACGACGAACTGGTGAGCTTGGACAAAGGAATCTGGTAGGAAACATGCAGCACCACTGACCTTTAAATTCACCGTCTCCAAGTTCTATCCTCCGCGTGGGTCAGCAGAGAGGTCGAGTCCTTGCTGGATTCAGGGCGGCACACGAGGGGGCGCGCACAGATGCCTTTCACCACACGAACACGCACTTTCCGTAGTGTTTTAGACAATAGTTCGTAATTAGGCACTCGCGGCAATTATAATAATAAAATTAATAAGGGAGCATGTTCTTAGCAACGCTACTCTCGTTCAAGTGTTCGAGAATCTTCACGCAGTCACCGTAGGCGGTGACAAGGACAGCGATAGTCCAGGTGTGCATGTGGGAAAAGGATGGGATATGGTAGGATAGTGACACATTTTGCAAGTCATTTTTACTTCTACCCCACAGTGAAAATAATGAATGAATACGAAATCCAACAATAGTAATGCATTGTTTTATAATTTTGTGTAACATTTTCGATACAATAATACATTCGTAATAATGGAATCTTAATTTATTTGTTTCTATATTTTTTGCTATTTAACATATTGTGCTATTGAAATGTTTAACTTTTTATTAATAATTTTTGGTATTGTTATAATAATGAATTTATATTTGTGATTCTATAATTTTATATTTGTGATCCTATGGTTTATATTTGTGATTCTATGATTTTATATTTTAGTGTGAAATTTTCGATACAATGTAAAAATTGTTACTGAAATAAATGAAATGAAATGAAATGTTTACTTTTTGTTTCTCGATTTTTGGGTGCTGGTACCAAGGCTCGAAAACCGGTTAAAATGCTTAACCGGTTAAGGTTATTCACCCAAAACCTAAATCGATTTAGGTTAAAGGTTGCACTTTACCGGTTTTAAACCGGTTTATGCGTCTAACCGGTTTTTCACGAATTTAGGTTTTGATTATGGAAATTAACCGGTTAATACCAAGTTTGATAGGGTCCCCGGGCCCCGCCAAGTCGAACCATGAATCTAACAATTCATGTTCTCCGGTTATATTTTACCGATAATGTCACTGTAACTTGTTATCTTGTGTTAAAAATGTAGACGAAAAAAACAACAAACTACTGAATTAACCGGTTAATTACGGTTTTAAAATCGTTTTCGGTTATGTAACCGGTAACCTTAATCATTTGGGTTACAAAAAAACAGTTCACTTGTTTAACCGGCAAATGGAGGAACGATATATTTACCGGAATTTAACCGAAATTAACCGCTCTTTTTAAACCGGTTCCGAGCCCTGGCTGGTACAAACATCACGCTGCAACTTTCCCTGTTACGCGCCGATATTAAATTGTATCCTAACCTAAACATTTCTTCCCTCCACAGAGCCAGTACAAGTTCGTATGTGAAAGCATACAGACTGCCTACAGCCAGGGTCTGACGCAGCCTTGCTCCGAGAGCGGCTCCAACTGATAGTGAGCACTCCCTTGCCAATTATTTAGTGTACAGTCGATGTAAGACCTGACTGATCGTATTAGGAATGTTTGTTCGTTGTATACGCCGATTTGGGGGCTATTAAGCTAAGATAGTGGAGGACTTGTTCGGTTTTGGGCCCAAAAGACGAAACGAAGACTTTTGAGTCATCATCATCTTCATAGCCTTTTTCCAGCTACGTTGGGTCGGCTTCCAGTCTATGCGGATGCCAGTACCAGTATTATACATGGAGTGACTGCCTATCTGACCTCCACAATCCAGTTAGTACTGTTTAGTAAGACTGGTTGTCAGACTTTCAGGCAGAATTTCGTGGCTGCATTGAATATAAGTACACAAAATTTCGCATCCGTTTTTGGACAATCAAGACATTGAAATATGAAAATTGACTGCTAGAAAGTAATGAATTATGGCTCTTCTTTGTCGCCAATATTTCCTCCAAAGTTGAACAAGTTCTTACTCCGTAATCTACCCATTCGGTGTGTACGATGAATATTGAACGTAATAACAGTGTGTTCATGGTTTCAAGTAGTTTAACAACTTTTTACATGTTACAGAATGCTGTATAGTCAGTATAATTAAGTTTTATATAAGTTAAAAAACACAAGGTGAAAAACGTAATTGTCTGAGAATTTGACTGTAAAAGGGAGGCGTTAGTCGTTTATGTATAAAACTTGGCACGGACTTTGTCTGTGACATGTCCTAGTTATATAGAAATGACAGGAATGACACTTAGCCAAAGTTCGGGCTAAGCTACGGCCTTAGACTCTGTCTATGTTAACAAAGTATACTTCAATCGAACTTTTCCTTGTATCTTTTAACAACACAGTGATAAAATAATTTTCTATGAACTTTATTCACTTATATTTATTTCTAGTGTTACTTCTACCAGTGATTTGTATATTATTAATTTATAAAGTTTTATAAAACGTTTGTTTCACGATGTTATTCGATTATCGATTAACTAACTCGAATAATTATTAATCGATTCCCACATATCACTGTTTAACATAAGATAAATTTATTTCGATGTTTATTATTTATTTTTAGGTTTAATTTTTCTAACGCTTGCTGTGATTTTTCACTACACATAAATAATATATGAATCTAAGTAATCTGTAGTCTTGCCTTTCCAACGAATTTAGTAATTTATTTGATACGAGTTGTATAATTTTTAAACGTGTTTATTATTTGGTGACAGACTAAATGTATCATCAGCTCGATATGGGAAAAATAATTCATAAGCGAATTGACTACCAACATATAATTATGTAGCCCGTACACAGCTGTCAAAGTCGTCGTGTCAGCTGTCACAATGTCTTCTTTGACAGTTGTGTGAAATGTCAAATTGACATACCCAGTTGGTCACTGTAGCTTTTAAATTAATATCCTTGGTGGAAATTATAAACAGGAATAGTATGGCTATTATTGTTGTTGTACATAATTATGTGATGAAATAAATGGCGAATATATGCCTATGGGTAACTTATGCAGTATTTTTCGGAGAAGAGCAAAAGCTTTTGTGCTCACAGTGCTCATAATAATGCATCCGGCGAACACCACTGACGACATCGAAAATGTAGTCTGTCACCAAAACAACAGATATTTTATCGCTTTTTTTCCTGTGCCATTTGTAAATTATAATAATAAGAAAACTTGTACATTTTTACTTTAATATATTTCTCAGAAACATCTTGTATTTTACGTTATTTTGTATTTAAATCCCATGATACAGTTATTTGGAAACTGTCTTCGTGTTCGATCGAGATAAGTTATAGGGACCCAAAATTATGATAATATTGTATTATGAACTTTCATATTTAATATCTAAGTATAATGAAGTCGATAATACGTAATTTTATTGGAAAATATAATGGTATTTTTGCACCTTTAATTAAAATATAGCATCGTGTTTGAATGTATGTGTTGTTTAATCATATCTGATGATATTATTAACTCTTAAACCGTTATACGAAACCAAAATATATAAAATATGCATGCTCTTTTTAAATGCATACAATTTTTATTTAAGTACTTCTTTTCGTCCAGTTACGGTACAGTAAACCTCGGGGTCTACTCTCTGAGTCCGTCACCGAAGATACAGGCCTGTCTGAAAGTAGGTCGAAACTTCGAAATGAATTCTACGCCCTATTATTCCGATAAATGAGATTATAAATAAAATACCTCTGGAGTAGGGACAACTGAATCGTGTTGTCATTCATTTTTAGTTTGAGCCCCTAACTAATACTGATTAGGAAACGCCCGTATCTTCGGCCGAAACTACAAGTTTCGTGCTTTAGTGAGTAGACCTCTTGGTACGAACGAGATTACGGATTCTCTATAGACATCGGAGTCATAACAGATAATGTTCTAAAGTATTAGTGAGAGTCCAGAGTACTTGCACAGGTCAGGTTTTATTTTTAAATATCTCTGTCTCATTCTCGCAAGCAAAGGCGTAACTTAGTAGAGCGAGAAATCCGGTTGCATGAATCCGCATTGGAACGTGCGATTGGACCTCTCACTTTAGTGAGTTGCAATTTAAAGTGACAGATAGGGAAAAATATGCAGGAAAATACTGATCTGTGCATGTACAGAAGCCAACACATCAATCCATTAAAATCTGTTAAATTTCTTCAATTGATTTTCAACTTTATTACTAAAGGATTAGGTTCAAAGTGGATTGAGAAAATTTGACAGTTTCGGGTAGTTTGTTATATTGACCGTTTTGCTACCCTAATGGGGTCTTAAAATCTTTCTATTTTTATCCCTTTTAAATCTTACTTAAGTATCATCTTTACATCGAAACCTTTAAAATTAACTTACATAAAGCAATAAATCCATATTCATCGACTTACCCAAACATATCAACGTACGTATAGATATTCAACTAGACATTTTAAATGCCGAAAGGTACATTGAGCGAGCTCAGCGAGCATTACATTTTGAACTTCCAGTGCTTTGTTTAAAGTCGAAAATCCAGTACGCTCATGTCCCTTACAGCATTTGAATTTCTACTGTGTTTATTATACTTATATTATTCAGTAGAGTACAGTTTACGAACGATTGTAGATAAGTCGTTTATATATAACTTCTAGGTCACATATTTATATGGAAACGGGTCTAGAAATGTCATTGTACCATTAGGTACACCTCTGCCTAACACTTTGGGGATTACAGTCGTGATTCATATAGCTCCCGACACGTAACTTGGCAAGGTTTCGAAATTCGAATTCAAAGTTCGCGCATCGTACACTGCACATGCATTTGAATGCACCAATCACACGCGCGGATGAAGCTACCTCATACCCCGCGCCCCGCGCCACCGCCAAAGAGACCTCAAAATGACTTCTGCGCAACTAACGAATCTTGCCAAGTTACGTGTCGGGGACTATAATATGCTATTCATGTTGAAAGCCATTCTTAATAATTTATGATAATTCGACCTCTTATGCCAATGTCTATAAATTGATTTTATCGATGAACACCTATTTTCTCTAAATGTGTGACCTGATCTATATTGTGCCTATAACAATTAAGTGATGTTTGCCATAATTGTATACATAATTAGTAGTGTGGCTAGGTATTAACAGTAGATTTTTTAATGTTAAGAATTTTATCATAATATTCTATCAATACGAACACAGGAACCCCTATAATGTTATAACACTTTTGGAATATCAGATTATAAATTATGTTTCTATTAACAATAATATATGAATAAGTTACTATATGTATATATTTTTCTGTAAATAAAACTGATGCATAAAAGTATTCTTTTTCGACTAGGATAGCTAACACAATTTTGCATTTTTATTAAACAGTTTCACACAATATAGCATTTGGCACACGCACTATTTTCTTATACTTATGCATTTTAACATTAAATTTTTGTCATGAACCAGAGCGATACACGATCAGCACCACTTATTCGTAGGAGCGAACATGCGTTCGAGTCCGCCGATCAAAATGAACGTTCAAGTCCCGTGTTCGCACGACTATCGCTTTGTTTAGGACGCAGCCTTACTGTTTATTAAATAACGCATAAATTAAGTTTAACATTTAATTACTGAATTATAATTTTAATTTATTGCTGTGTCTATAGGCTTTACTTACTAACAAACAGATAGCTAAAATAAAAATATATTTCGTTATTTTATTTTGTATATTCCTTGGTCTATTTCATGTTCGTCTTGTCTTGTGTGCCTGTATTATTAAAAGTTTTTTTTTGTAGACAAACTTTATTTTGAGATGCAAAAGTGTGCTGAAGTAAGGCTGGTACACATTACGCTAGGCTGTAACAAAGGTACAGAAACATTTAAAACACGAAAAGAGGTTTCATAAATTCGCGATTACCGTCTTCTTTAGCAATGTTTTGCGTGGTTCATAGTACAAGCGCCAGTAAATCAAGCTACATACTATACTACAATCTGTCAACTTGAGTAGATTTTAAACTTTATCGATAAAGCCTTAGATTCAAGGTTGATTGGCCGGGTAGCTTGTCAGCATAGTAGACGGGGCGCACTAGGGCCAGTTCTTGTCAGGGTTGCGGAATTTATTCGAAAGTGTTACTGCGGCCCTGCAACGCAAAGGGCATAAATGGAACACGAATGGGTTTTAGTCAGCAAGAGTCTGACATTCCCTACTGCTCCGCCCAGCGATGAGTCATTTGATGCTTTCCCATCTTTAAAAAAAGGGTAGCTTAATGTGCTAGCGTCTGTACAATGCCTGTACCTACAAACCTTTTACATATTATTATTCTCTTTCTGAATTCCAAACCTTAACTTACTGTTCTTAATGGCTATGATATTACGAATAGGGATGTTTCCTGACTTTACAAAAACATGATTCTGTTTAGTCCGTCTGTTAGATTGTCGAAAAATAAAAATTGACGAAAATAATCCGTCTCAAAGATCATGGGCCCTGTGACATCACACGACTTTTCGAAGCACTGTATCGTCTTAATTTTTAGTCTAAGTGAAAAAAGAAAAAATATGTGGTCAATATTTTTGGAAATCCATTTGACGGACTAATTCGATTTTTTTGTCTACTGCCCTATTTTAATAACGAGGGGAAAACTTGCAATATATTGACGTTTTTATGAAATTAAATGTAGGTAGTGCTCGTTTTTGTGTGAATGACTGTCTGACTGATGTAGTAATAAGTGTTTTTAAATGTTCAATTGTTTTGTAGGAAGAGTGCGGATCAAATATTGTACCCACGATTGTACCCCATTGTAATGTTTTCTATCTTGTGATGTAAGTTTATGAAGTGCTGTGCGTTTTATTTTATGTCAAATAAAAGTTTATTGATTTATTTGATTCTTTTATTTATTGGATGGGCTACCACCCATTACGTACCGAGTTTCTCCGTGCCTCGGAAAGCACGTTAAGCCCGTTGGCCCCGGTTGTCATTCGAAGATGACAGTCGTTAAGGTGTGTCCAAACACGGCGAGCAAGGCGCGCGGCAAAAAGCGGCAGTCGTCCAATCATAGCGTAATTTGCCGCGCGCGGCAGCCGCGCTCAAATGCCGCGTTTTATTTGGACACACCTTTACAGTACAGGTACAATTTATTCATTTGGGATCGTTGCAGCATATCTTCTTCTTCCATACTTCTCTGTTTTTCTTCATCTCATGAGACACCTCATTTTTCTCTTCTTCCAGTGGCATACTACAATATATTGAGGAAAGTATTTCGTTCTTGCGGTCGAACCCACACCTCTGTTATTTCGATTTCATGTGCGTATTGTAAAATTATCGAGAGGTATGAATAGATTTCGCTGCCATATCGACTCTAGCTATGTGGATGTGCTGCGGGAGCTATACACCTCGGCCACTCTGCAGGTCCGTATGCATACCTTGTCTGAACCCGTACAGATCAAGCGGGGAGTGCGACAGGGGGACACTATTTCACCGAAACTTTTCACAGCAGTCCTCGAAGACATCGTGAAATGCTTAAACTGGGACTGTTGCGGTGTTAACATCAATGGTGCTTACCTGTCGCACTTAAGATTTGCAGACGACCTTGTCCTCTTTGCTGAAAACTTCGGGATCTTCAAACAATGCTTCAAGACCTGTACGATGCTTCTTTTACAGTAGGTCTTAGAATGAACATAGCCAAGACGAAGATTATGACAAACATCAACACCTTTGCAAATCCTTCTGTCAAAGTTGGAAATGAAGAGTTGGAGATGGTTGACCAGTATGTCTATCTTGGCCATGTTCTTTCATTTGGCAAAGAGCATCAACAAAGGGAGATATCCCGAAGAATACAGCTCGGGTGGGCCGCGTTCAGCAAATTAGACGACATTCTGAAGTCAACACTGTTTTAAGCTTTCACGGTTCATAACTATATTTAAAATGTCACTTACGGGATATCTTCCGTGATTATTATTGGTTTTGAGTTCCCGATATTTCGACGCTGTTGCAAGCGCCATGATCGCGGGTTGACTGGAGAAATGCGGGTGGATGGAAAAAAAGAGATCCCGTAAGTGACATTTTAAATATTCTGAAGTCCACTGTGTCTAAAGTCCCGCCTCTATAACCAGTGTGTTCTGCCTACAATGACTTACGGTGCTGAAACATGGACGCTCACACAGGAGGCTGTGTACAGAGTAAGAGTTGCACAGAGAGCCATGGAGCGTTCCATGCTAGGCATAAAACTGGTAGACCGAGTTCCAAACGTCGACATCCGAAGACGCACAAAGGTCACCGATATTGGAAAGCGCGTTATGGAACTCAAATGGGGTTGGGCAGGACACCTGGCAAGGCGTAGAGATGGCAGGTGGAGTAAGGCTGTCACCGAATGGCGTCCAAGAACGGGTAAAAGACAAGACACTTGGACAAGAGCCAAATAGGCTCGTATTGAACAATTTTTTAGCCAAATCTATACAGTTTGACACGGCGGAAAAAATATATGTTAATCTTGAACATATTTCTGATAATTTCGTTGTTTTCAAAACACGTTTTTGAAAAGTTTTCTCGATAAAAAAAAATGGTAAACTAACCTCTTAAAATGATCTTCCAACAAAAATATCTGTATTACTGATCAACGTACGTTGGTAAAATTTATAACAATAACGTACCATATTTAAATACAAAATTTGGTTGTTTTTAATTTTTGATTATTTAATAAATTATTTTGATGTAATTAATCATTAATGGTTTGTAAGAAGTTCGAGCGTTGCGTCATCGCGCTCTCTTTCTTACCTAAGCAATCCGACAGTGAGCGCTTAGGCGCGGTGCTAGACGGACGTATGTCACTTTGCGCCCCACTGACAGCTATCCGTTCATCTATAAATTATTATTGACCGCGTCACAATGTTAGTCCAGGATCCACGGTACATTTTTTCACTTGATTACTATCAAGCTAATTTTCCGTGAGCAGCTGCATTTTGATGAGACGCCAACATTACCCTATACGAAAACTCTCGATTGTGGTAGGTAATAGGGGCAGCAGGGATAAAATATATATTGATTATATATTATTATAATTATTTATTTGATGATTTTCAAAAATCTATTACTAACTATTTTATTTTTATCTGATGATCATTATCTAAATCCAACATGTATTGATAACGAGCTCATCAAAAATTACTACAAACCAGCTGTTTTTTAGGGGTCCGTAGCCGAATGGCAAAAAACGGAACCCTTATAGATTCGTCATGTCTGTTTGTCCGTCTGTCCACCCGTATGTCACAGCCACTTCATTCGGAAACTATTGAGACTACACAGTTGAAACTCTACAAGTATTCTGTGAACCGCTTTACGATTTTTATACAAAAATAAAAAAAAGGATTTAGGGGGTCGCCCCATACATGGAACTGAAACTATATTTTTTTTTCTCATCAAACCTATACCTACGTGTGGGGTGTCTATAGACATTAGACAGGTCTTTAAAAATGACATTGAGGTTCCACAAACAATTTTTTCTCAAAGCCAATCGTTTGGAAGACAGACACTTCCAAAGAATAGTGGCGAACGCTCGAACAAATTTTTGTTGACATTTATTTTTTTGCGTCAGCCTATGGAAAAAATATATTTGTATAGAGTTTGAATTCCTGAACAGTTTTGTCTTCAGTTATACTTTTATAGGTACGCCAGAATTAAAGATATTCCTGTTTAAAGTTTAAGAGGTTATATATGTTATATATGTTAACAATGGACTAATCTAAAAACAACTATAGAAATACAAAATAAACTACGGACGTTTTCAGAATGTTAAATCCCGGTGTCGGTCGCAAGCTGAGCGGACCCATTAATGACTTCTTTTACCTACCTCGCAATAGAAAACTGCTTACGTGTGTGTTTCCACCAACACCAAAAAACACCAACAAAGAGTCGAGCGGAAACGAGTAAAAATGAGCTTGCTCTGCTACACCAGAATTAAAGATATTCCTGTTTAAAGTTTTAGATGTTATGTCGTACAAACAACGGACTAATCACCCTACTTACCCTTTATATATCATTGATAGAAATGCATTTACACATTATAAACTACGGACTACCGTATTCAGAATACTAAGTCCAACCGATGCATGATACCGTGGCCTCGACATAAAGGGCTAAGAAGGAACATGGGTGGTTTTTAGTCAGTTGAAGTCTGATTTCGCTGTCCAAGAGCGGGAGGGGTTATTTGTTGATTTCCCAACCACCCCAAAAAAAAAGGGTTTACCTACCCTTACCATTTTGGTAGATACAGAAAAACACGTTTAACACAATTTATTTATTTAAAATAGGTACACCAATAGTATGCACATTTCACAATCATTCATGACAATATTATGCAGGCTAGGGATGTTAAGGTATCAATTGCATAATTCTCTTAAGTACAATAAAGCTATATCATCGTAAAGTTATAGAAATAAAATGTGTAATAGAAAACTAAACATCTTTGCTATTCGTCTATAATTGGCTAACTCCATAACTTGTGTTGGCTCAGGTTGGGTTGATGCATCAGCATCAGGCTGGATTACATTTTCTTGAGGTTGCACATCGTCAGTTGTGTCTAGCTGAGGACTACTTTCATCTTGACTATTCATACGCAGGACTTCTCTTCTTGTGCGTAACCAGCACGCATGGCAAACACGTTGTATAATGCTTGTAGGCCTTACACGGCTACTCATAGTGATATTCAATTCGATGTACACACAATAAAGTCCATAGTAAGGCAGAATCGGAATCCAGGGGGCCAATTCTCGGTTTTAGAGATTTATCTCGAGTTCGTATATCTCTATGTCTATCAAAAATATCTCTATCTCTACCAAAAAATTTCGAATTGAGCAGAATTCCGTATTCTCAGTCAAAATAGAAATAAATGTCACGAAAATGTCGATTCGAGTGAAGCTAATGTTACCATTACGAAGAATCGCGCGTTCCGTTTTAGGTAGCTATGAGTGAATGAATGATTTTGTTTTAAAACGCTGACTAAACCTAATTATTTAAGTATAAAAGAAAGAAAGAAAGGAAGAAAAAGTATTCATTAGTTTCACAAACAAACAAGTACTTAAACATAATTATGAGAAACACTTAAAATTAGGACATAATTTATATATTAAATTTGAATAAGTCCCGTGCAAAGCCAAAGTAAAACGAAACGTTTAGTGTAAAAATAATCAGTTTGACAGCTGACTGTCTGTCAGTGACTAATAAAATTATGAAGCAAACAATTATTTACCTTCGTTTTCGGGTCTATTTTAGTGGTATCCAGAATTACAGGAGCCAATAGATCTAAGTATTAGAACCCTTATTAAATCTTTATTTAGTCTGAAGTTTTTAATGACTTCTGTTTCGCTCAAGTCGTAAATATCGACGGCGGGATAGCTGTTGTCGCCGTGTATTGGCCAGTTGCTCGCCACTTTCCAACAACTCCGAGATAAAAATGCTAATAAACTCGTCCATCTTTCAGTGGTTTCAAGTCCAATCGTAGGTACACAAATTACAGAGTCTGTTATCTGTTCGAAGGTCGTCGTTTCAAGAAAACACAATGCACAAATCAAAGAGTATAAATCGAATTTCCAGTATGAGATGCCAAGCCGTATTTTATTTAAAAACTAAAGAAAAGAAAACACAGTGTAGGTACAATCCAAAACAACAAATTCACTCAGAAATGACGTATCTATATAATCGACATGACATCTCTACTGCTCAGAAGCACTCGACATGAACTCTAACGTTAGCCTTCGACAAATGTCGAATTCGACATCCCCAGAATAGCAACTTTTAAAATTTCTCGAAAAAATGACGTCACCTCTCAGGCCCGACTGGGATGATATCGTCCCAGTGAGAAAGTTCCGTTGAGACCCGCCGGGACGATATCATCCCGGTCGGGCGCAGCAAATTCAAACCTTATTTTTACGTAAAATATGTCTCTAAATCGTTTGGCAAAATTTGTGCCAAAGGCCAAGTAGCGGGAGCTGCTATGGAATGCTAAACATTGTCAAACGTAAACCCGGAACGCTTTTTAAAAAAAAGTTGAATGTCAGTCTTTGAAATCCGATGAATGACGCGCGGGTTTGACGGATGCTCCAATGTATTTTCAAGTAATTTATTAGTTTTGAGTGAGTGTTTGTGAATAAAATAGTGATTAAGTGTTAATTATAATACAGTGTATGTGTGTGCAACCGGATTTTAACCTAAACGTAAGTATATTTTAACTTCTGAGTGATTTTACGGGTGCTTGTAACGGTATTAGAATTTTGTCAGAATGCTTTCGTAATTTATGAAATTTTAAGACCAGTTCCGTATCCAAAGTAATAGTTATCACATTGGATATTTACTAGACAATAGTTTTCAGCAAAAACATATACAAAAGATAGTAAATTAAAGTTAAGATTTAAAATGTTGTTGAACCTAACCTAACAAAAACAACAATGGGGGCCCGCGAAGTTCAAAAGTATATTTTTTAAAAATTAATTAAAATTGATTCAATTTAAATAAAAAGAGTATTTCTTGGTCAGGGGGTCGTCATAGGGCGGTTCTTGTAGAAAACAATAACATCGTATGTATTTAGTTTACTCAAAATTCACAAAAAAAAATAAACAAAAAATGTCGAGTGCAATTTTTTCATTTAATTAATTAATTAATTAATTCCATATTTTACTGTATTGTATAAACCTATCAGCATAATACTTACATGTAAGTTACATTATTAAATTATCTTTCAGATAGTAGCAATATTTTTAATTTACGTGAAATAGTTTAGTTGTAATAAATTATTTAATTTAAGTGATTAAATTAATCACCGTCGGCAATAAATCCTGGTTGGCTAATGCCTGTAAATTAATATTTTTGTACTATCAATTTGTTTTTTTTTTTTTATCGTACGTAAATAGAACCCTTCCAGCAATAAAACACATAAAATATATATAGTATCGATATATTTTTCGAAATAATAATTTTTAAAGTTCACATCATGTTTATTTCAACAAGAGTCAATATTTAACGCTAAGTATAATAAATTACAAACGAAATACACACACAAACACTTGGCATCACTTGAAAGGGTCTCTCATAAGCTTTAATAAAAACATTACTCGAAGCGTGTATTGTAAACAACACGTCAACAAAAAATTAAGATAAGCGGCCGGCGCGCTCGGCGCGCCGGGAGCGATCGTTTTTTTTTCGAAGGTCGGGCGGATTACGTCATAATGAGTGCACCCCAGTCGGGCCTGAGAGGTTAAAAATTTTTCTCGAGTTCGACACCATCTCTAAAACCGAGAATTGGCCCCCTGAGTCACAAGAAAATGCCGTCGGCAAACAATCAAAATCCTTAGGCAAGTCACACAGGGAACAGTAAATATCAGAGTTCATAAGCAGAACTAGTCGATGAATTAGAAAATCACGGTGAATCGATGGAAAATAATATAATGAGATAGTCGTGCAGACTATGACAAGCTGTCAGTTCAGTACAGTTGACAATTGAAATGTCTTTTAACTTACAAAGGTTTATTACATGTCAATATTAAAAGCATAGCTAAGTCAAAAGTTGTAAAGTCAAGTCAGATAGAAAAAATAAATTAAGCTATGATTATTCATTATCACCTGTAATCTAGTCAATTGAGCTCATAATTATGATGATTTTTTTTCCAGCCTTTGATAGGCCTTAAGCTTGATTTGATAAAACTAAGTAAATTATTTCGTCAGTATCTATCACGGTGACTTAAGTAGACGCTTATTAATTCCATCAGCTATAATATAGCCACTGTTCTTTGTAAAATGGCGACCGGCCGGGCGGCCTCGCGGTCGCTTGCCTTCGGTATTGCCAACAATGACCAGCTTTTCAAGGCTGCTATCTCCTCTTTGCATTATGTGGCCGAAAAAAGACAAAATACGCTGTAGGCAAACTGTTGACAATCGAGTCTTGATATCGAGTTGGTAAAGGATAGACACATTTGTGCGTTTGGCCGTCCATGGAATTCGGAGAATCCGCCTAAAACACCACATTTCGAATGCGTCTATCTTCTGTTTTACTCTTGTTTGGATTGTCCATGTCTTAACTTTACGGAGGAAAATCAGGAAAACTAGTGCTCTGACCAAACGGGCCTTCGTTTTAAAACTTATACCACGTTTTTCCCAGATGTTCTGGGGGCGTAATATTCTTTAGCCATGGCTATCCGCCGTTTTATTTCTGTGACGCAGCTACCTTCATTACTTATATTGGAGCCCAGTTAATCGAAGCTGTCCACAACATAGATGCCTTAGATGTTATAGGCGCCCGATAGCTTTCCCGCACGATCTACCACCATAAGCTTGGTTTTCTGCCTATTTATTGCAAACCCTACTTTGCCACTTTCCACTTCCAATCTGTGCCGTATCTCTTTCATGTTGCCAAATGTTGTAGCAAGGAGAACGGTGTCATCAGTGTACCTCAGATTGGAAATCCACTTTCCACCAACAGTAAACCCCTTGTCCCAGCCCTAAAGAGTCTTGAATGATATTACTCTTCATACATATTGAAGAGCAGAGGTGAGAGGATGCATCCCTGCCTAACGCATTTGAACAGTCGGTGTCTATTTTGACGAAAGAGCGGTTGTTGATGTGTAGGTAGAGGCATCGGACTATGTCAATAAGATGTTGAGGCGTTCCCATGTCTTTAAGAACCCCCCACAGCTTGCCCCACTCCACGCAATCAAATGCTTTGGTATAATCTATGAAACATATCAATACAGGGCTGTTAAATTCCCGGCTTTTCTCTATAATTTGGCGAACGTTCAGGATTTGTTCCCGCGTGTCTTTGCCTTTAACAAAACCTGCTTGCTCTTCTGGAATTTGTGGCTCCAGAAAGTGTATTAGCCTGTTGTTTATGATGTACAGGAGTATTGATGGTGCGTGGAGTAAGTGCCAAACACTTAATATAATTAACCGACTTCGAAAAAGGAGGAGGTTATATGTTCGTGTGTATGTATTTTTTTTTTTTTTTTTTTATGTATGTTACCTGATTTCTCCCCCATTTGTGGACCGATTCTCAAATATTTTTTTTTACTTGGAAGAGTATACTCCTGAGGTGGTCCCATTTTAATTTGGTGAAGATCTGGTGCTGATCTTCGGAGATATACAATGGAACTCTTCAAAAATAGACGGCACATCTGTCGTAATTGCTGGAATCGCTTGGATGTTTATTGAATATACATTATCATGACGTAACATCACGCCTGTATGCTCTGAGGGGGTATGCAGATGTGTACAATATACATTTTTTTAGTTGCTAAATATGAATTTCATAGACACGTATTACGTGTTTCGTGCTTTTTCTGACGCTATTCAAGTATTCGCATCTAGCAGTCATCACTTGTCTTCATGCTCTTAACCGATAAGGAGTAGTACCATTCCTCAACGGTTAAGAGTTGAAAGCAAAAATAGTTGAATCTTGAAGGTTAAGGGTTGGGTTTCTTGGTTGAATGTTAAATGCATAATAAATATTTATATAGGATATATATATATATAGGTACTTATTATTATTACAACTAAAAATGAAAAAATAAAAAACTTTATTGCAAAAAAAACAACCGACTTCAAAAACACCAAAAAGAGAAAAATAAACTTAAGAAGAAAAATCAGCTTCTGAAGTCGGTGGCAAAAACATGAAGTCAAACAAACAAAAGTCACCGACTTCAGAAGCAGATTTTTCTTCTTAAGTTTATTTTTCTCTTTTTGGTGTTTTTGAAGTCGGTTGTTTTTTTTTTTTAGAATCTTGTAGGCAACTTGTAAAGAGTTAGTGGAGTGCCGTAAGACTTATACCTCGGAATCCAGAACCGGTCAATGAATTTTCATAAAAACTTTTGGAATGCATTGCTAAATGCTCAAACAAGAAAGTTAAAAAAAAAAATTTGCGCGCTCGTCATTTTTTTTTTTTAGTACCACAATGTACTGAAAAACTAGCTTGTGCTAGCGGCTTAACCCGCTACAACTCGAAAATTATCCCACGAAAAGATAAAATCGGGATAAAAACTATCAGTTGTGTTAATCCAGGTTATAAACTATACTGAACGGATTTGGATACCAAATTATATCCAAATCCGTTCAGTGGTTTTTGTGTGAAAGAGTAACAAACATACACCCTCACAAACTTTATTATTTTATAATATTAGTGTGAAGTGTGATGTGATCAGGGCGCGCCACGACAGTTGCGGTAAGTCCCCTCTTTGAGAAGTTTCTGCAAAGGACGCAGTCCTCACCGGACACGTTGCTTTAGGAGGTACGTGCACCAAATCAAGCGAGAGGAAACGACCGGATGTCGCCATTGTGAGGATCGGCCGGAGGACACGGTGGAGCACACTGTGGAGGTCTGCCCCGCTTGGGCGGAGCCCCGCCGTGTCCTCGTAGCGGCGATCGGCGGCGGCGACCTCTCGCGTCCCGCCCTGGTGCAAGCCATGGTCCGAGGCGAGGAGTAATGGGACGCCGTCGCCTCCTTCTACGAAGCAGTGATGCTAGCGTAGCTAGGGAAATGTTCTCTCCCTCACACATTCCGCCACCTCCTTGGTGGCGGAATGTGTGAGGGAGAGAACATTTCGACCTAGCTGTCGTGGGAGACGCTCCGGGCTTCGGGGGCCACGTGACGGCTTCCAACCACCGTAGATGCGGGCCTGTGGACGGTGAGTAAAGGGCTAGCCCGCCGTCTGTCCGTCTTATGACGACGACATCAGGCCGTGTCGACGGCGCGTTCGTGTTACACGCGCGCCTCAAAGAGATGTCAGCAACATAGGAGGGGCCCGCCAGGGCTGCAAGTTGGACACAAAGATACCGCGGCCTCGACATAAAAGGCTAAGAAGGAACATGGGTGGTTTTTTGTCAGTTGAAGTGTGACACTCCCTTTCGCTCTGCCCAAGAGCAGGAGGGGTTATTTGATCTTGGGCGGAGAGATTGATATTTGTAGGAAATAGCTCAAAAATTAAAATAGAAGACATCACAAACTATGTAACTGAGTTGTTAAAGTTGAAGTGTCGGAAAATAATATTGTGTGCTTTTCCATACCTCAAAAAATTGTCAAGCAGGAAAAATAATTATATTCACATGCTAAACAGGCATGTTCATTTCTTAGTTGGTCACTATAGTGACAAACTTATTTACTTTGATACCAACAGTTTTGTTGATAGACTTAAGTTGACTCGGGGTAATGTGTATCTACCTATTAGTTGTAGACACAAAATAGCTAGGCTATTAGTTTATAATATTCACTCAGACATAAGTAGTATGTCAATGCGTAGTTCCATAATTAACACGGCCAATATTAGTAATTATACTAATAATTCTTTTTACAATGTTTTAAATTTTTCTTTGGACAATCCTTGTGTAACTTTAGACGATTCTCGAGTGGGTTCCAATAGTAGTAGGATTTCATTGCCTGATAGCATGGGAGTCTTGGGACGCACTCCGGATAATTTAAACTAGTTAGTAAGACAACAGAAGATACTAGTACCATTAGTGTTATACCAAACCATAACAATATACCTTCTGGCTCTCAAAGACCTAAATGTAAAAAAGGGGCTAAGCAGAATGACTTGCAATTATTTCATCAAAATATTCAAGGTTTCTCTTCAAAGCAACTTGAAATTGAATTGTTTTTAGAAAGAACAAAGTTTGAAATTGTTTGTTTTACTGAGCATTGGTTAAGAGACTATGAGATGCTAATTAATTACGCAAATTACAGTGTGGGTAGTTGCTTTAACCGTAAATCTAAGATTCGTGGGGGTTCATTAATCTTAATTAAAAATTGTATTAAATTTAAAACTCGTAGTGATATTGTTAATCTATCGGTTGAATATAATATTGAACTGTCTTGTGTTGAGCTCGATAAGCATATAATAGTGTGCGTTTACAGACCCCCAAATTATCAAAACTACTCTATATTTGAGTCAGTAATGGAAGATGCTTTAGCAAAACTTGCTACTAGTCAGAAATCTCTAGTTGTCTGTGGTGATTTCAATGTTAATATTTTAGACAAAAATTCGAATACCAGTAGATTTTTACATCTTTTTAAATCATTTAACCTGTTAAACGTGTTTTCAGAACCAACCCGAATTACTGCAAATTCTGCTACATGTATTGATAATGTTTTTTGTGGTTGTGAATACTTGGATAAATCCATTGTAAATTACCTACCTTCTGATCACAGCGGTCAATCCGTAGTTTTCGAGTCCTACACACCAGTACAAAAAATACAAATGACATCTAGACAAATAACACCCAGCAATTTAAATAAGTTTAATGATAATTTAATTAGTAATTTAGGCATTCCAAGCCAAATTATTGACAATGTAAATCTGTTTTATGAGGAATTCTTTTCGGTGATTCACACCGAGTTCAATAATACCATAAAAACGAAAACTAAATCTATTTGCCCTAAGTTTATGTTCAGTGACTGGGCAACAAAGGGCATTAGGAAAAGTAGGGCGCGATTGTTTGAGCTGTACGGTCTTAAGCCTTACATTAACTCTGAAACTTTTAATAAATATGTTGCATCTTACTCTAAAATCTTCAAAAACGCTTGCAAAGTAGCTAAAGCCTTATTCATTAGCAACAAGATTAAATCCGCCGATAATAAAATAAAGACGTTTTGGAAAATTATCAATAGTGAAACGAATAGAAATAAAAAAATTAATAATGATATCACTCTAGAGACTTCACGTGGCCTTTTAAATTCTAAAAACGAAGTTGCTCAAGAATTTGTAGATTTCTTCACTAGTATCCCACTTAAGACTACTGAGACCTTAAATTCATCACCCTTGCTTTCTATTGAGTTACTTAGAGCGAACGTTTCAGCCTGCCCGGTTGAGTTTCAATTTAAACATATAAACCCCATAGCAGTCATTAAAGCTTTTAAGGAAATTAAAGTCAAATTAACCGAAGATCTATGGGGACTGTCGATTAAAGTTTGTCAAGCTATTATTGAGACTGTAGCTCCGTATTTAGCCTTAATATTTAATTTATGTGTGGACCAGGGAGTCTTCCCGGACCTTATGAAATACAGCAAGGTAATACCACTTTTCAAATCCGGTGACAGTAAAGACACTAATAACTATAGACCCGTATCCGTTTTGCCAGTTTTCAGCAAGGTGTTTGAAAAGGTAATGCTTAATCAAATGCTCATCCACTTTAACACCAATAAAATCTTACATGAGAAACAGTATGGTTTCACCAAAGGACGTTGTACGACTGACGCCGGTGTCACCTTATTAAAACATATATTTACTGCTTGGGAAGAGTCACAAGATGCCATAGGGATCTTCTGTGACCTCTCGAAAGCATTTGATTGCGTCAACCACGAAACCCTTCTCAAAAAGCTTGAACATTACGGTTTAGGGAAACTTGCGCTCAGTTTAATGAAATCGTATTTAAACGATAGACATCAGCAAGTACAAATAAATGGTGTCAATTCAACGGGCTTAAAAGTAAGTATGGGTGTGCCACAAGGTTCGATATTAGGTCCCTTTCTCTTTTTAGTCTATATTAATGATCTACCCCATTTATTTAAAAACCAACCTGAAATGGTATTGTTTGCTGACGATACTTCTTTAATATTTAAGGTAAACAGACGTGCCACAAATCTTGATGACGTAAATAACGCCCTACTGCAGGTTCATAATTGGTTCACTGTCAATAATTTGGTCTTGAATGGGAAAAAAACGAAGTGCATAAGATTTGCTCTACCAAATGTCAAAAGTACTGATTGTGGCATAGTATTGAATCAAGAGACACTAGAATTTGTCGATGAAACTGTTTTCTTGGGGATAACGATTGACTCTAGGCTACAGTGGGGTCCGCATTTAACATCTCTTGCAGGACGGCTGAGTTCAGCAGCATATGCTGTTAGGAAAATCCGCCAATTTACTGACGTAGATACCGCGAGACTAGTCTATTTTAGCTATTTTCATAGTGTTATGTCATACGGTATTTTACTATGGGGACGGGCTGCAGACATCGAGTCTATAATATATTTATTCTGCAGAAAAGAGCTATTAGAGCCATATATGGTCTACGAAGGCGCGATTCTCTGAGAGAGCTGTTTAAGGAAATTAACATCATGACAGTACCTTGTCAATACATCTATGAAAACATCATGTACGTTAGGAAAAATCTGCATTTGTTTAGTAAAAGAGGTGATAGACACCACTATAATACGAGAAATCGGGACCAACTAGTTCAGCCAGGTTTCAGGCTAGCTAAAGTAGACTCATCTTTCATGGGGTACTGTTTAAAATGTTACAATAAAATACCCCCTCACATTCTTCAACTGAGTGAGACGAAATTTAAAACTTGTGTAAAACGCACACTATGTAGGCAAGCATACTATAAGTTGGGGGATTACATTGATGATAAAAATGCTTGGCTCAATGCTGGTCCTGCTCCACAACCTTAGGGGCAAATAAATCGACTATCATGTGAAGTTAGTGTAGAGGCTGCAGAAGATTGTAAAAATATCTTTGCATTGTATAGATTCAATGTCTTAATATTGTATAATTGCTTGGCACATGTGTGAGTACTATGTACTATAAAGCCACTTTTTACATTTAGTTATATTTTAGTGACGTTGCCCTGGTGGCTGGGAGAATGTCATGCTCACTCAAATGTCTCGCTGATGGTGGCGGGTGTGTCGGATCATTTAGTTCCCTTCAAAATGGTTGAGTTAGATGGTGCTGATCCATGCGTCATGTTCGTGAACGGGCGCTGTCAGTGGAGACTGGTCATTCCTTAGTTGCCATGGTGTAGATTTTTTTTTTTTGTTTGGTTTGTTTATTACATCTTTACTCTGGACTCTGGACGCTCTTAACTTGCACGTCTTGCTACATAGTTCTCACATAATATACCATCTCAACATAAATGATATAATGTACCAAGATTTTGTAACAAATTCTGATTTAAAAGAGTGTCCATGGAGTTTCTTGCCCGTTCTTCTTCATGAGATCTACGTTAGGGAACTGGCAACTGCAGTACTTTCACAAGTTATTATGCCTTGTGATTGTGACTGTAGCGTAGGAGTGCAATGCGTCGTTTCGGGAGTTGCTGCGTCGGGCTGCGCGGCGCCGGATGTTACCGCCGGCGAGTGCTGTGGGTGCGGGGGCGCGCGGCGGCGCGTGCCGTGGCGGCGGGTGCGCGGGGTTCCGGGTCGCGGAAGGGCGGCTGCACGTTGCGGCGTGCATTTGTTGTTCCGTGATTCGGGGTCTCGAGCATTCGCTGTTGCGGTTTGCGTCGCTGCCTGCTTTCGTGCTTGCAGTGTTCGTTGTTGCGGGCATTCGGTGGCGTGTGGTTCGGCGTGGTGGCTTTCGGAATGACGTATTGCACTCGTAGTTTCGTTTTTTTTTTGTGAAATGTTCTTCTGACATTCAAAAGTGCCTGTAATGGCTTAATTGAAATAAAGAATTTGAGTTGAGTTGAGTTGAGTTGATCACTTTCCACCAACCCAAAATTGTGTGATGTGATGAGAGGGACAAGAGAAAAAAATGTTTGAAGCTAATAAATAATATTTGTATAGTAACTTTAATGTTAATCTATTTATATATAAGGAGAACTGACTGGGTGACATATCAACGTACAGCCGAAACTACTGGGGCTAGGAATATGAAATTTTGCACACTGCTTCCTATTATAATGTAGGGGAGCACTAAGAAGGGGTTTTTGGAAATGTAACCTATAAGGGGTGAAAAGGGGGATGAAAGTTTGTATGGAAAATCGTCACTTTTGTAGTTGAACCGACATCCACGCGGGCGAAGCCGTGGGCAAAGTGCTAGTTTATTAATATTTCGCAAAAAATAACGAGTTATAACCAAAAAAAAATTATTAAAAAAATGCGAAAGTTTGTGAGTGTGTGTGAGTGAGAGTTTGTTACTTCTTCACGTCTGAACGGCTGCTGGAGCGATTTTAATAAAATTTGGTATGGAGTTAGCTGACACCTTGTATTAACACATAGGATAGTTTTTATCCCGATTTTATCTTTTCGTGGGATAATTTTCGAGTTGTAGTAGGTTAAGCCGCTGGCACAAGCTAGTTTTTCAGTACATTGTGGTACTAAAAAAAAAAAATGACGAGCGCGTAATTTTTTTTTTTTAACTTTTTTATTTGGGCTTTTAGCAATTCAGTCCAATAGTTTTTATGAAGATTCATTGACCGGTCCTGGATTCCGAGATTTTACAATATTTACGTCTTACGGCACTCCACTAGGGTTTAATAGAAAATATCCAATCCCCAAAACCCAGTTAGTAAGTAATCATTTTTATTGACTTCGTTATCGATACATATTGGAAGGAAGGAAGGGGACTCTTTGATCAAACCATACATTTTGTAGGACAAATATTTTTTCAAATAATTTAGATAATTATCATCAGATTTAACAAAAAAAAAACCAGCTGATGATTCTCAAAAGTGTTTGTACTTAACACTTTTGAGAATCATCAAACCAACATATTTTATCCCTGCTACCCCTATTACTTACCACAATCGAGAATTCGAGAGTTTCGTGCAGGAAATTGTTGGGCGTCTCGCCGTCTCATCAAAATTAGCTTGATAGTAATCAAGTGCAAAAATGGACCGCGGATCCTGGACTATTTGTTTCTTACTTGGTAGTATGGCGCTAGGGTATCGGAAAAATTGTGGGCGTGTCCAAAAATACTGAAACATCAGAAGTCAATAGCTATTGTCAATCCTGCGCAGTTGTCTTGTTACTTTAATGAACAAAATGAACATTTATTTGGGTTCTAATTTCAAAAACATTTAAATATTTTTTTTAGAATGCGTCTAGAGCGGTCCATTTGTCGGAATGAACTAAAACACCACCCCTATGTATCGACGGCATCATGCCGTGTATCGTGCGTGGCACATTACGTTACGATACGATGCTCATCGTAGATTTCCACGACGCGACGTTGTATCGTGAAACGACGCCGCATCGTTGTACGACGCGACGTCGTATCGTGTTTATGTGTGGGAGCCCTTAAACATTTACCTACGTATTCGATGGTAGGTTCTTACACGTTTGAATAATGTGCCGGTTAAACAATATTCGTTCATAAAGATTCACTTTGGAATTTAATAAAACAGGCTACATGATGGGAAGATCACGATATCAAAGGAATCGTTTTATTTTCATGTTATTATATGTACTACCTATTTGTATTAATATAGGTAGGTTGTCCTATATAAACTAAAAGGTTGACTGGGAGTGTACGGGTCAACCACCGTACAGTACGTTTACCTGGGTCATCATTATTGCGCCACCCGCTCAGTATGTGTCCATCATTTATATTATTGCACTTTCACAGCAATAGTTCAGTACGTAATTCGGCGACATACCGTGCGCGTGACTCATAATCCCATATCGTTCACCAATCATCCTAGTATAAATTAATCTTAATCTTATATTTGTGGAAACAGACAATACAGTGAATTTATTAACCTTAAACTGACTTTCATCTCTTATCTCATCCTTTATCTCTATCTTAACCCAACCCCGAACATTGGTCCTTCGAGCCCTACAAGTAAGGCATTGATCCTTCGAGCACGTTGGCGGGACCGAAACGCGTGTGCAGAACTTTGTGCTTTGTTCGTTTGTGTGTGCGTTTTACCGGTTTCGTTATACGCAATCAGTAACATTGGAAACTACAGTGTGTGTTATCTCGTGATCCTGGTCAATCCCGGTGCCTAGGAAGGCGCCAATTTGTTTCATCTCGTGACCCCGGTGCCTACGAAGGCGCCACTTTGCCTCATCTCGTGATCCTGTTCAACCCCGGTGCCTAGGAAGGCGCCAATTTGTTTCATCTTGTGATCCCGGTGCCTACGAAGGTGCCACTTTACCTCATCTCGTGAACCTGGTCAATCCCGGTGCCTAGGAAGGCGCCACTTCGTCTCATCTCGTGATTTTATTTAATCCTAGTGCCTAGGAGGGCGCCACTCATCTCATCTCGCGATCCTGTTCGACCCCGAAGAAACCCTACAAGTAAGGTATCTTTCTTCTCACTTTTACTATGGCTACAATGGAAGACATTTTAGCTACTCAACAGCAAATCATTGAAGGCATAGATAGACTTTACTCCAACTTTAAGAAAGATGGAGCAGAGCGAAAGACCCCCGACTACCTACGTCGACGATTGGAAAGCCTAGAGCAATACTTTACGGAGTTTCATAACAACCATATGAATTTGTTATCCTTTGGTGATCGATCTCATGTGTATTTCACTACCAATCAGTATGATCAAATGAAAGCGAAATACAGCAATATTAAAACAGCCATTCAGAATTATAAGCCTTCCACAGACAGACCTCAAACCCCTGTTTTGAAACCTCCTACTTTTCAACCATCTTCAAAATCTCAAACCCCGGACCTCTCATCTCAAAATAATCCTCCTAAGGATAGCGTAATTATAGAAGACCTCTTGAAGAAACAAGCTACTAATTTTAGGGCATTTTCAAGAGAAGCTGCTGACATTGATCTCAATCTTATCTCGGAAAAGTGGGAGTTTGAAGACATCCTAAAAACTTTAAACACTCGTTGGGCAGCTATTGACACCCTACACTGGGAAATGGACAACGAGCTCAACGGCTCCAACGCCCAGTACGACGAGCAATTCTCGAACTACGAGAAATATTATAAAACTCTGAAAAGGGATATTAACCGAAAGATGTGGTCGGTGGCTCATATTGAGAAATCGACCCCAAGAATGGAAATAGCTACCTTTGAAGGAAGTTATACGTCCTGGATATCCTTCAAAGATCTCTTTACAGAAACTGTACACAATAACCCATCTTTATCAAACGCCCAAAAAATGCAGTTCCTGAAAAGTAAGATCAAGGGCGAGCCGGAAAAATTAATCCAGCATCTTCAAATAAGTTCAGACAATTACCCCGTTTGTTGGAATATCCTTACGCATCGCTATGATAATAAGCGTCGTATCTTTATATCTCATCTCAAAAACCTCCTAAATATCCCGACATCTCAGCAAAAATCAGCGAGTCACCTTAAACGGATTCATGATACAACGTACGAAAGCGTGAACGCTATAAAAAATCTCGGAATCGATGTATCTACTTGGGATCCCTTCCTCGTATGTGTCCTAGCGGAGAAATTAGACTCTGAAACCAACGATGACTATATAGATTCGCTGAAATCACCAAAAGAGTTGCCAGTATTGGACGAATTTCTTCGGTTTCTGGAGAATAGGTTTACGTCGCTGGAAACTTCACGGAAGAAACAAGAACCCTTCAGTCAAAAGTCACCTCAATCCCAACACGCATCTTCTTCATCTAACGGCTATCGTAATAACCAACAATCTCATTCAAAGGGATTTAATTCTCGTTTTAAACAAAATAACAACACCTCAAATCATACCTATTCGACAAACCAGGTCATTTCGCAATCGGCAAAGTCCAATTCGAAAAATAACGAAAGACGTAAACAATGTGGTATTTGCAATACAAGCGATCATCGCATACAAAATTGTCAAAAGTTGGCAAAAATGCATCCATCGGCTCGTAGAAACGCAATCGCAAATTTGAACCTTTGTGTCAACTGTTTACACTATCACGAAGGTAAAAAATGCCTTTCAGAAGTAAAGTGTAAAGAGTGCAATAAAGACCACAATACGATTCTACATGAATGTTTTACGTCAAGAAATGCTAATTCGGATGCGTCGCGATCGGGGCCGAACACGGCCACTGTTACGAAATCTCCACCTCAGCAAGATATTAACACCTTAGTATCTATGCAGAATAACCCTACAGAAATACTCCTCGCGACAGCAATTATCAAGGTACAAGCAGCTGACGGATCTTACGAAAGGATGAGAGCTCTTCTAGATCAGGGATCTCAGACCTCAATCATTACTGAACGAGCAGCACAGCTCCTGAACTTGCGTCGGCAAAAATGCACAGGACTTATCTCTGGAATCGGAAACAATGAAAATAGCTGTAAGGGCATGATCTCTATTAAGTGTATGTCGTTAATTAATGACTTCACTTTTGAATCCGACGTATTTATAATGAAAAGACTAGTCAAGAACTTGCCTAGTTATACCTTCACTAAACCCAACTGGCCAACTCTTAACCAGATAATCCTAGCTGATCCTGAATTCAACAAAAGTAGGCCAGTTGACATCTTATTCGGCGCTGACGTTTATTCTCAAATCCTATTGGATGGTATCTGCCGTTCCGAGGGAATGTTACCCATTGCCCAGCAGACACAGCTGGGATGGATCCTAAGCGGTAACTGTAAAACATTTCAGTGCAATGTGATACTAAACAATCTCACCGATATCCAACAGTTCTGGGAAATAGAGGATATTCGCGAACCCTTATCTATATCTCAAGAAGACCAAGCCTGCATTGACTTCTTTCAATCCTCAACCTCAAGGCGCAAAGACGGCAGCTATGTCGTGAAAATACCTTTTAAAGAAAACTTTGAAGAACAGTTGGGTGAATCTAAAAATAAAGCCATTGCGCAATTCTTTCAAATAGAAAGGAAATTAATTAAGCAACCAGACTTGGCACATGATTATAAATTGTTTATGTCCGAGTATTTAGAGCTCGGACATATGATCCCCGTTGCGACACATGTCAACGAAACCTCAGATTGCTACCTTTCGCATCATGGCGTACTTCGAGCTGAGTCATTAACTACAAAATTACGAGTTGTTTTTAATGCCTCTGCAAAAACCTCAACAGGTCATAGCCTCAACGACCTTATGTGCAGGGGGCCGAACCTGCAGCAGGACCTCTTAAGTCTCATACTAAAATGGAGACAGTTTAAATACGCATTCACGGCCGATATTGAAAAGATGTTCCGTAACATTTGGCTACATCCTGATCATCAAAAGTTCCAGAAAATTATTTGGAGACATCATCAATCACAACCTTTGCAAGAATATCAGCTAGCGACTGTCACCTACGGTACAAAGGCCGCACCTTTTCTGGCCATGATGACACTGAAACAACTTGCCATCGATGAAAGGCCAAATTATCCCAATAGCAACGCTCCTGATATCTTAGAAACCTCTTTTTACATGGATGACCTCATGCATGGAGCTCATACCGCGACAGCTGCTAAACATCTCAAAGCAGAGATGACAAACCTTCTTAAGTCAGGCGGCCTCAATCTTAGAAAATGGCGCTCGAACTTGCCGGAACTTTTAGACGATCATATTAATCCTCAAGATGAAGAATTTCATTTTAAACAGCCAGAATCTACAAAGGCTTTAGGTCTTCGCTGGAATCCAAAAGAAGACTATTTTATCTTTCATCCAATAGAAATTACCACAGAGGGCATCCCAACAAAACGACAATTCTTGTCTGAAATCTCAAAAATCTTTGACCCTTTGGGCTGGGTGTCACCAGTCACAATCAAACTCAAAATACTATTTCAAGAGACATGGAAAACGGAATTAGGTTGGGATCAACCGATTCCTCATAATATTGCCCTGGAATGGAATAAAATAAAGGCCGACTTACCTTATAACTCCCAATTTAAAATACCTCGATGGATACAAACCATGGAGAATGATATAATTGAGCTTCATGAGTTTTGTGACGCCAGCACAAAGGCCTACGCCTGCGTTGTTTATTGTAAAATTACAAGAAACCATAAGACATACATAACTCTTGTTGCTGGAAAATCTAAAGTGGTACCTCTGAAAAAATCTCAATCTGTACCTCGCTTGGAACTTAGCGGAGCTCTTTTATTATCAAAACTTATGGCCAAAATAATCTCATCCCTATCTGATCTCAAAATCCAAGCTTATGGCTGGGTAGATTCCATGGCAGTACTAGGATGGATAAGTGGTGAACCAGAAAAATGGAAACCCTTTGTTGCCAATCGAGTAAAAATGATTTGCGAAATTATCCCAAAAAATAGGTGGCGGTATGTGAAATCTCAAGAAAATCCCGCAGATTGCGCCAGCCGTAGTCTGACTGCATCCCATTTAGCAAATCATTCACTTTGGTGGCACGGACCCGATTGGCTACCTCAACACAACCCTGAAAAGAACCCTAAACCCATCTTATACAAAACAACTGAAGATCTCAGAAAGAAAAAGCTAGTAAACACTATTACTGCTGACTCTAACAATTCCGTTATAAAACAATTATTAGACAAATACAGCAGTTACAATAAAATTATGCGAGTTTTAGCATATGTAAACAAATTCAACGACATACTGATTTACAAAAGGAAGCGTGAAAACTATCTTACTCTGCATGACCTCAAACGAGCGAAAGAAATGTTAATAAAACATGTGCAACAAGAATACTTTTTCAAGGAAATATCTCAGCTTGAAAAAGGTGAACCTTTAAGCAAAAAAAGCCAGATCTTGAATCTCAATCCTATCTTAGACAGCCACGGAGTACTACGTGTCGGTGGACGGCTAAAACATTCGAGTTTAGACCCCGAAATGAAGCATCCCATTATCATCCCAAATCGAACTAAATTAGCTGATCTTATAATAGACGAATCCCATAAAGTAGTATTCCATGGTGGAGTGAAAATGACGAGTGGATTTATACGACAAAAATATTGGTTAATGGGAGGAAACCGCGCTACGAAAAAACGATTAAGAACGTGTGTAAAGTGTAGGAGACACGATCCCATGCTAAAACATCAACTCATGGGTGACTTACCTTCATCCAGATTAAATCCTAGTCGACCCTTTTATCATACCGGTGTAGACTATACTGGGCATGTTTTGGTGAAAGCGAACAAAGGTCGCGGCATCAAAACAGATAAAGGATACGTTGCAGTATTCATATGTATGGTTACAAAGGCCATACATTTAGAACTCGTATCTGATCTCACAGCGTCGGCTTTTATTGCAGCGCTCAGACGTATGTCAGCCAGAAGAGGAACCCCTGGGCACATCTACAGTGATCAAGGAACAAACTTCATTGGAGCCAACAAGATCCTAAAACAAGAAATATCAGAAATCTCAGAAATCTTATCAAGCCAAGAAACATTATCTACCGTCGCAGAAATGAACATTGAGTGGCATTTTAATGCTCCGTCATGGCCTTCCGCTGGCGGACTTTGGGAAGCTGCGGTGAAAAGTTTAAAACATCACCTTAGGCGTGTTGTTGGTGAGCAAAATCTCACCTACGAAGAATATAGCACCCTCCTATCTCAACTCGAGGGTTGTTTAAATTCTCGACCACTTTGTCCTTTGAAGGAAGATCCCGAGGACATCGACTTTTTAACCCCGGCACACTTTCTTGCAAGTGGGCCTACCTTAACGATCGTTGAAACAGAAAATGATCTTAGGACTCGGTGGCACTTGGTACAAAAAATCTATAGACATATTTGGGCCCAGTGGAAAAATGAATATCTCTCACAGTTATCCATTAGAGCTAAATGGAGACAATCTCAAAAGAATCTCAGTCTCAACGATATTGTTATTATCAAAGATGAAAACCTCCCGCCTGGGAAGTGGGCCCTAGGGCGTATAGTAGAACTGCATCCCGGTTCTGACGGACACGTCAGAGTCGTTACCCTTAAAACCAAAAATGGTTTCCTAAAACGGCCTGTTGTTAAGCTATCTCTATTACCAGCGGACAGAGACAATAATCCTTCTAGTGACACGAAGATTAAAGATGAAGCACCAAGGAAAAAAAACCCCAAGCGTATCTCCTTCTCGACTATAGCTCTGTCAGTAACGCTATTCCTATTGTCACTAATAAACTTATCTCAAGCATCTTATAGTTTTACCCCTTTGAGCAACAACAGCGTTTATTTCGATAAAATCTCCAACATGCATCTTATTAGAGACGACTGGCGTTTAATTGTTTATTATGACACATATCCCTACAAAGAAGGCACGTCGGCACTCGAGAAATATATCAATTATCTTGAAACATTGTGCTCCACTATTAAAGAACACGCACCATGCGACGGTATCATCTTACAACTCGGGCACGAGTTTGAAGAAATAAAACATTATGATAGTATGTTAACAATTAATGAATCATTTGTAACTGGAGACGAGCGGCGGCGCCGGCGTCGTGGTCTAATAGACGGAGTGGGCTACGTCGCAAACAGCTTGTTTGGCGTGCTAGATCAGCGTTTTGCGGAGAAATACGCACAAGACATCGACCTTTTGAAAGAAAATGATAAACATTTGTATAACCTCTGGAAAAACCAAACCTCAATCGTGGAAGCCGAATTTAATCTTATGAAAAGAATGGAGAAAGCTGCGAACAAACATCATAAATCGATAAATCAAAAGTTTAATTACCTTAAAGAATCCTTTCAAGACCTTCAACGCAATGTACAGAACATGACTCTAGTTACCGATTTCTTAGCATCTGCTATGACGGCGAATAACTTACTGTATAGCCTCAGGAAAATACAAGACTCTATTCTTGATACGGTAACTAATATTTACAATGGAAAATTGGACTTCCATCTGATATCTCCTAAACAGCTGAGAACAGAATTAAGTTCTATATCAGCACATATCCCCAAAGACATGGCACTTCCGGTCAACCATTTGAATCTCAAAGATCTCTACAACTTGATAAAAGTGCGGACTAAGTACTATAGTAAGTACTTGATCATTGAAATAAGAATACCCCTAATCGAAAGAGACCTTTACGAAATCTTTAACCTCATTCCAGTCCCACGATTATTGAACCACGACATGATACATGTGAAAGTTATATCAAGTTTTGCTGCCATTAACCTCAGAAAAGACTCATACGTAACCCTTACTGATGCTGATCTCCAGTCTTGTATAAGACAAAATCCTGGGATGATTTTATGTCATACAAAAAACCCTATAAATATCTTAAAGGATGATCACAGCTTGTGTGAAACGATCCCACGCACAAGAACCTGTGAAACTATTAGAACCCCTTGTAAAAACATTTGGAAGGAATTAACAGCGGATAATAAATATTATTATTTTTGTTGCAACGAATGCAACTTTAAACTTCTCTGTGACGGCGACATTACCGCCATTAAATTGATGAATGCAGGTCTGTTGAATGTGGAGGAAGGCTGTATCATAAAGACGGACAATTTCGTTGTCCATTCTAATAAAAGGCTGTCTAGTAAAATGAGTATTGGTGCAAGAATTATTGCGCCACAAATATCACCTATTAACCATATATTCAACATCTCTACCCCTGAATCTCCTGAAATTAATCCTAATAATTCTGAAATATTGCGACAATTTGAAGAAATACAGAAAAAGATTGAGATCATGAAACAAACTGAACCACTGAGTGATAAAATATCCTATCACGACGTACATCTTTATAGCGTCTTGTATGCTCTAATCTTTGGAATCCTGATAACTGCGGTGGTATACTGTTGGCGGCGTCACAGGCGGTCAACACGTCGAGAACCCTCGGTGCCTGCTGGAGAGGCATCTACTGCTACTGCGATTTCTTCACATCCCGGAAATAAGAGTGTTATGTTAAGTGAGTGTAGTGCGTTTAGGGAAAAAAGGCAATCTTTAATCAAAGTGAAAAGAGCAGTGAGTGAGTGTTGTGATCTTAGGGAAAAAGGTCAATTTAGTCAATCCGTGAAAAGTGATCCCAAAAATCTTACCAAATCAAACGAGTGTTTACAAACAGAAGATAGGGCCTCGTCCCCTGTTTTTCGTGTATTTTCCCTTCCCGATCTAAGATAATCTTGATTGTAATTGTTCGAAATATTGTTAATCACTCACTACTAATCCTTATCCCTGTCATATAGTTGATAAGTTGAATATTGTTTATCATCTTGTAAATCTCATCACCATCTTTATCCTACTAACCCCTATCTTTGCCCCCGGGAGCATGTACGGGTCAACCACCGTACAGTACGTTTACCTGGGTCATCATTATTGCGCCACCCGCTCAGTATGTGTCCATCATTTATATTATTGCACTTTCACAGCAATAGTTCAGTACGTAATTCGGCGACATACCGTGCGCGTGACTCATAATCCCATATCGTTCACCAATCATCCTAGTATAAATTAATCTTAATCTTATATTTGTGGAAACAGACAATACAGTGAATTTATTAACCTTAAACTGACTTTCATCTCTTATCTCATCCTTTATCTCTATCTTAACCCAACCCCGAACAGGGAGAATGCCTCCGCCAATCAAGTAGGTAATCGTAAAATGGTCCAACAATTATTCCCAATACACAATAAAATTATTTCAGGATTTTATTAATTATTTTAATAAAAAAACCTATACTTATTAAAAATTTAAACAGTAAAATTCATGTTATCCTTTTTCATAATACTATATAGGAACTACTCAGGCCGTTGTCTTTAATAAGAGGCTGGAGGGGAGGGGAAACAGGAGCAGGGTGGGAAGATCTCCTTGACCTGATCCGCTTGACGACGCATGCGCATAGCACGAAGACAGCAACCACAGCAAAGGCGCCGATTAAAGCTGCTAGTGCGAGCGCCTGGTGGAAGAAATAATATATCGGTAGGTAAACTTATGAAGGGACTTCCAAAGCACTGCAGTAGGTACCTACTAGATGCGGAAGATCGAGTGCCTAGTGTCAGTTGTGTCCGGCCCATTTATATCAATGGTCCGGCCCCACACCTGAAAGTCTACACCGGTTCGACCAAATTCATTTATGTTCATTTAACGAAGGGTCCTCGTGTTGTCCACCAACACGAGGACCCTTCGTTAAATGAACTCATTCAATCCATTCAAGAACTCGACTTTCACTTTTCTTGAGTGTCTTACAGAATGAATTGAATGCGTAACATGACTAACTTATATGAGAGATCTATTTAGATGTCTTGTCTAGTAAGCATTCCATTTATATTTGCCTAAAAAGTAATGTGCTTAAGATTATTCTAAGTAGTCATATTTTATTTCTGCTTCCAAATGTTATTAAAATAAAATCTTTTGTTTCTTGTCGGGTTATAAGTTGCAGAAATTATTCGTTTCTGCAACTAACCCGACAAGAAACAAAAGGTAACTTTTTTTTAAGTTATTCCTTTCTTTTTTTTAGTTTTTAAAACAATTGAACTCGAACCATAATTATGGTGGATTACTACTTCCTCTCATGGCATACAGACCTCTGCATGCCAGTAGAGAAGACATCATCAGACTAATTATACCAATTTGTAACTTATTTACTTACGCAAACTCCGAATGATAATTTTCCCTTAGAAGGCAGTTTCTCATCTGTCTCAGCTTCTGCAAAAAAACAAAATAGCGGATAAGCCTTGACAGCAACACATCGCCGAGTTAACCAGTAATTGGCGGCTGTGTAAGACCAAGACTGTAAACCTGTATAGGATATAGTATAATATAATTATGTTGTAGGTACACAGAAGCTGTTGTTGTTGCTGTTGTTGTTGTGTGTGTTGGTAAACCAATTCATAAATAAAAATAAAAAAAGCGATTTCTTCGTGGAATGCAACTTTGATAAAAGATCTGCGTCTTTATTTGTATAAACTACGTCCGTATACAAATAAAATTAAAATCAAGAGATTTGGAGAAAATCACTTTTAAAAGTCGCTACTTTGTTTGCATATTCGTGCTTGTGACTACCGACCGTATCACCGTACGCCCGGTAGGTAAACCTAAACTCATAAACTCGTATAAGTCGCCATATTATTATGTTTAGGTCCCATTTACTGAGGTGCGTACCTTGTCCGAGCTGGGAAACGAACCCAGGACTTCATGCTTATCACTTGCGACCTCTTGGCCTACAAGGCACTTTCGTCATCATCATCATCATCAGCCAATCATGTGCCCACTGCAGGGACTCAGGTCACCTCTCTAGGAGAGGGATGGGCTATTATAGTCTATCAAGCGGGCCCATTGCGGGTTGGTACCTACAAGGCACTTAAGAGAATGGAAAAATTATGAATACTTACCAAAAACCGTAGCATTTCCTGGATTTCCAATGCACCCTCTTCTATCTACCAATTCGACTTTGGCTACAAGCTTCCCTTTGTGCACCATGTCTTTAGGTATTAGTATTTTTGTCCAACGGGGGCTGTCACCTTCCAAGACTGGACCACTGATATCGACTTGAACCGTTCGATTAACAAGTTTAGCAAAAATGGAGCGATTACTCACTGTCGTCACTTGCTTATGAAGGCTGCGGAAGGAAAGATGGCAGTTTTCAAGATAGTTCCAAAGATGGAAGCCAACCTAGTCAAAGATGGAGTTTGGATAGCTCCTCCTCTTTAGAAATTAGGGGTGAACACACAATTTCCACCTCGTAGATAACCTCATGACCTCATAAATAAAAGTGATAACCAAACCATTTTCCTTGAGGAGACGGATCGTGGAGTATGTGGGAAAACAAGCATCGTAACTTGTAAGAACTTTGTATTTTTATAAGGAAAATATTTAAAACAAAAAAAAAAAAAAATTTCAAGTCATGGTTTGACATGAAATTTTAATTAATATACTTCATCTTCTTTGCTTGACGTAAAGATGATTATTTCAATTGAGTTAATTATATGATTTAAAAGAGTGCTTCTCCAGAACGGTCCAGGTGTGTGACCGTGTGACGTCTAGAGTGGGAAAGTGTTAGAGCTAGACGTCCTGTATAAGCCCATATTATATTTTTCCACTTTGTAGTACAAGATAAAATAATCATGAGAACTGCTTTAAGGCATCGCGGTGCCCACCAGATGTAAAAGTAGTATGTAAGGCGATCGTATTCGTAACATAGGTACGCCATTTTTTCGTCACAAGTTTTTTTTGGGTGGTGGGAAATCATTAAACGACTCCTTCCGCCCAGATCGGTAGGGAGTGTCAGACTTCTACTGACTAAAAACCACCCATGTTCCTTCTTAACCTGTTGTGCCGAGGCCGCCGTATCTCGAACAACCTACAGCCTCGACGGAAAGTTTCCTTGCCAAGGATGAGAACGGGGTGTGGGTCTCCGATATTTTAAGGCTTTTTAATTTAATTTTAATACTAAGTAGTTTATGCCCGCGACTTGCTATGAATTTGGTAAATCGCCCACGAGATCGTGCCACCGGGATACAAAGTATCCTATGTGATGATCCAGGTTATAAACTATCTGTAGGTTTGCTGTTCAGCGTGAAAGTTTTAGTTTGTTTGTTTAGTTATAAGTTTTTACTAATAATACTAACGTAATGATATAGCTTTGCTTGTTCAGCCCAGCAGGCAGTCTCTGAGGTTCTTCCGGTGTGGGCAGATACCAGCTTACGTTGGAATACAATTTGTTTTTAATGGTGAATGGAACCGCGGATACCACTGGTGAGGGGAGGCGCGGGGCGTGCGCGCAGGAGCATACTTCTGCCTCACATTCTGGAATGAAACATGCTTGTTAGAAAAAAAGAAAACTTGATGGCCTTCGTCGTCAATATTCAATATTTTTTCATTGACTGGTGTGGTCATATTCCTTTAGGTTGTGATTCTTCTGACCATCAAACTGTTGAACACTTTTCAATGGAGTCACCAGCATCGTTGTTACGAGAACATTATCGTATTCAATACAATGCTTATTTTTTCAACATAACTAAGTACATCTTGAAGCAAGTCGTTCAGTTAGTCTAGTCAACAAGTCCTTTGTTGGTCAACTTTTTTCAGCAGTTTTCGAAAATTATGATTGAAGTGTCATTCGATTCGGAATGTACAGACGGCTACACATTAAGCTATACATTTCCAGTTTACGCTGATCTCGCACTGTACGGAAATCCTATACAATGCGAGTCCAGCTTATACTGGAAATGTATAGCTTGATGTGTAGCCGTGTGTACTTTATTGGCCTTGTTACTTGGACCTTTAAGTCAAGTCTTATTTTATTTTCCAAAACACTACATCTAGTCTGAATCACACCCTAAAATGTTACCACGATTCTGGAACACGCAGTACCTTTCTTTATTTTCTTTCAAACTGCGGTAATAATAAAAACTTACCTTTCAACTCCTTGGTTAGATTAGCGGTTGTGTAACCGTCCCAGGGATCAGCGATCACTTTGACCGAATATGCGCATCCAGGACGAATAGCGCAATCCATTTGTACCGAGTTCCAGGTATTAGGGACTAAAACCCACGTCACATTCTGCGGGTTAAAGAACAAGTATTTTAAAGACGAGTTTTCGAATTTGGAAGGACAGACCAAACATAAAAGAATATAAATCTAGTTATTCGTTATTTTTGAATGGTCAATAAGCATTGATATAAAAACTAAAGATAGGTACGGTCGTCCGAACATTTTGCTCGATGCGTTCCCCATACAGAGAAACACTAACGTCATCTTTATGAACTAATCAAGCTGCTCGTAAACGTAACCTTGTATGAGCGGCGTGGCGTGGTATTATCGAGGTATAAAGAAATTAAATAAATAAATAAAGCTTTCATTAAAATGTTAATAAACAAAAAAATGTTAAATTTTCATTTTCATTTGCTTTTAAACTTCGGTTTAGTCAAGACCTATTTGGGACCAAATTCGAGGCGTCATTTTATCATGCGGTCCGCCCAGTCCTTACGCAGTAATATATATAAGTCAATGTCAATAAGTCACTTAGTTAGTCGGAAAGTTCAAGCTAGTTGCGCCTCAAAAAACTTCGGTCGTCTTGGAGAAGAACCCGAGCGAATCAAAAGGTATTCTGATTACTCACATCTTTAACGGTATCATAGCATGTTTGTGACTGGCAGTCGCTAGTCTGAGTCACACTAATAACCTCTACGGTATAACCTCTCGCAGGGTTTCCTGTAATAAAGAAAACATGAGTATCAAAAGGATTAGGCTTAGCCAACTGGATAATCTCTCCGTACTATGTTAAATGTTATTGTGGTTCAATCAGAGAGGCTAAGTAAAGACTTAGCCTCTCTGATTGAACCACAATAACATTTAAAGTTCAACAGATATGAACCGTCCCAACAAGCGGTCTAGCCGTCTGGTACATTTGTCGCGAAAGGAAATGAAAGATTTTGAAAGGGAAATTGATCTTGGAAGATGATGTCGTGTGTGATTTAAACAAAGGATATAATAGCCTTTAAATGTGAATGAAATACAACTGAACTTTTAAACTGCACATGGAGTTCGAAACGATTTAAGTAACTATCGCTTATTGCGGAAGATTCTACACCCATTGTTGCTCAAACATGTCATCAGAGAACATTGCTCTTGCGGCAGACAGGGGCTGGTCGCTAGTTTTCCTTACAAACATAAAAGCCTTACCCGAGGAAGGTAGCCATGACACGTTAAGCTGAAGTTCGTGATCGGATTTTTCCAGCGGTAGAGCCGAGACGGTCAGATTCTCCGGTACACCTGCAGGCTTCAAAAAAGAAAAAGACTGCATGAATAGGGATGTTTCCTGATGATTGACCGAAAAAATGTGATTCTGTTCAGTCCGCCTGTTAGATTATCGAAACATATTGGGTATAGGTACTTACGTGTTTTTTGTTTTATCAATTTAATAAAAAAATACCAAAATAAAACGTTTCGATCATGAGTGTGGGCTTATGACGTCACTTTCTGGAAATAACTTTTTTGTTTAACTTCTTTATTTGATTTTTTTGTCATAGAATGGTGTCACGGGCTTGTCACAAAATGAGTTACGGTCGCTTTGGGGAGAGATATCTCAGGAACTTCTGATTGGAATTGAATAATTATTTTTGTGTTGGATAGTCCATTTATCGAGGAAGGCTATAGGTTATAACAACATGCTACGACCAATAGGAGCGGAGCATGAATAAAAAATGTTGCAAAAACGGGAAAAAATATTCCTTTCTGAGACATCACTTAATGAGCTTGATCATTGAGGGTTGTAATTCCTATAATGTATTGATGGCAATGGGCTTGCTCCCAATTACACCGTTTGATGGCAATAGGCTTGCCCCCAATTACACCGGTTGATGGCAATAGGCTTGCTTTACTTTTTTGTTTGATATACAAAAAACATTAAAATACCAAAACATAACTTGCAGTAAACCTGCGAAAAAATCGAAATGTGTGCTGGGACACATAGTCGAAGTGAAACTTAAACCGACAAGTGGAAAAACGAATGGGAACAAAATTTTAAGTTGAAGTTTTTCACATAAAACAGATTACTTGGACATCAAGAAACCCCCTGTAAAATTATGAGTTGGGTGTCGGTTATTTATTTAATTTCACCACGACTCACAATACAACGTTTTCGGTTGAACAAAGCACATACCTAGCTCAAGAGGGTGCTGAAACCCCGTCGGGGCCGCGGATTTTTGTAATAGATTACGTGGCCTCGGCGCAAGGGCAAAGAAGGAACATGGGTTCGGTTTTTAGTCAGTAGAAGTCTGACACTCCCCTTCGCTCTGCTCAAGAGCGGGGGGGGTCATTCGATGATTTTCCACCCATCAAAAAAAAAAAAAGGGGGTGCTGAATTAACTGTGTGGGGGGTACCCATGAAAATGCAAATCAGAGAACGTACCTACGTTCTCTGATTTGCATTTGCCTATAGGTACTTTTAAAGTTCGCTCATTTAAGGTATGTCCCTTTTTTTTGGGTGTGGGAAATCATCAAATAACCGCTCCCACTATGGGCAGAGCGAAAGGGAGTGTCTGACTTCTACTGACCAAAAACCACCCATGTTCCTTCTTAGCCCTTTGTGTCGAGGCCGCGGTATCTCTTTTGAACAACCCGCAGCCCCGACGGAAGGTATGTTTCTCGTTAACCTAAAAACACTCTGGGGGTTTAAAATGGCCACGGGATGCCGCCGCGATGAATACTGGTATTATGTGGTATTTTGTGACAACCTCCTGAAAGCTGCGGATTCAAAACTGCACCTTTTTGATTTTATCGGGACACTATTCCCAAACTATACTTATACTGTAACTCCTATAAAAAGTGCCGAGACAATGAAGCTCGACAAAGTCTCAGAGAAACGATTTAACTGACATAAGAATGTAACGATAATACTGCACCTTGTATAGATAGAATAGAAAAATATGCTAATGTTTTTTAATGTAGACCTCATTGTCGTTATCACAACGCCCGAACCCCCAAAAAAGATACCCATGCGTCATCACGGCATGATAAGGTTGATCCCATTTACCGTCAGTATTGACACGTATGTCTTATACAAGTCAGTTTTAATGCCAAGGAGTGCCCCTGTACCTAATTAATAAAGAGCAAGCGTATTTTGACGAACCAGGCAATCGAACTGTCATGCTCAGCAGTCGTGCTTGCGACCACTAGGTAGACCATTGAAGCTAATCAAACAAAACTTGGAAGCAGGCGGGGTTCATTCTATAATTTTATGTTCAAATGGATGAATGCTTGCTTCCAAGTTTTGTTTAATTTTAATTATGCTTGTTTTTTGCTTTTCAGTTTTTTCAGTCGGCTTTTTTAGTTTTTTATGGATTGTTATGTTGCTTACAATTAATCTAATAGACGATATACGTCGATATTGTTTATTGTCTTCTTTCAAACCTAAGGATCTTTGTATAGAAAATGTGTTTATAATAAAAAAAAACTTACGTGCAAGTACATTCGTTCAGTCGTAGATTGCAGGTCCCATTGAGCCCACGTTTGAACACAACACAACACTAACACTGTCAAAATTCGTACACACATTTTGTCACTAAAACACTTTCACACACACACACACGAAATTTATTATTTTTTAACAAGTAACTTACAAAATCGAACAGGTCTTTTAAACTATGTGGTGCACATGCATGTCACAGTTTTATTATACGAATTGTTCTATGGTTAAGATATTAATTTCAGTCTAATCTGATGATAATGCCAAAAATCAAGTATGGCGGACCGCGGACGTGCGAACTGATAATGATGGATAAGATATAAATTGATGTACTTATTCTTCTTTTTTATTAAACGGTTTTATTTAGCTCACCCCGTTTGTTTTTTTCTTGGATCAAATTTAGTAATTCAAATTTCACCCACTTCCAGTCAACCGATTAATCTGAAATTTTGTATACACTTTGGATTTTGGTGACAATACAATTATGTTTATTCATTATCATTATAAATTCAAGATGGCCGCCGCTACAAAATGGCGGATAATTTATGTTTTATTAATCCCATCAATATGGGTATCAAATGAAAGGGCTCAACAAGCAGAATACAATATACTATAAAAAATTGAAATCCAAGATGGCGGCCGCTACAAAATGGCGGATAATTTATTTATGTTTTATTAATCCCATCAATATGGGTATCAAATGAAAGGGCTCAACAAGCAGAATACAATATTCTATAAAAAATTGAAATCCAAGATGGCGGCCGCTACAAAATGGCGGATAACGTAGGTTTTATCAATCCCATCAATATGGGTATCAAATGAAAGGGCTCAACAAGCAGAATACAATATACTATAAAAAATTGAAATACAAGATGGCGGCCGCTACAAAATGGCGGATAACGTAGGTTTTATCGATCCCATCAATATGGGTATCAAATGAAAGTGCTCAACCAGTATAATACAATATACTATATAAAATTAAAATCCAAGATGGCGGCCCCTTTAAACAGAATGCGAAATAAAAACTAAAAACTAGAAAATAAAAAAATAGGTAAAAAAACTTTTTAAGTTAAACGGTTTTATGTTAAACACTAGCTTTTGCCCGCGGCTTCGCCCGCGTGGATGTCGGAAAATACCCCACGGGAACGTAATACCGTGATTAAAAGTACCCCATTTGTAGATCTAGGTAAACAATGTCTTCTCACATTGCTTAAGTATCCGGGGTGCGGTGCGCGGATTAATATAATGATTGAAGAAGGATAACAAATCCTAAAATCTTACAATAGTAACGGAAAACATAACGGAGGGAAAAATCACCTACTTAAATGCCAAATTTGAAGGCCACTATAAAACCCCTTTTAAACCCGTTTAAAACCCCTTTTTAACCCGTTAGGGGTCGATTTTCGAAAAACCCTGACACTTACACGTTATTCTTTATTTTTGTTCTCAAGTATAAAAACTGAGTTTAGAGTTAATCGAATCGAATCCTTCCTTATCTATAGGGAACCTCTGTGCAAAACTTCAGCTTTCTAGGTCCAAGGGTTTGGGCTGGGCGTTGATGAGTCAGTCGGGACTTCTCTTTTTATTTATATAGATTATTAAGGAAGAACATTTTCCATAAAAACTTTCATCCCCTATTTAACTCCCTTAGGGGTTGAATTTCGAAAAATCCTTTCTTATTCCTTGTCTACATTATAAAGGGAACCTCTGTGCAAAATTTCAGCTTTCTAGGTCCAAGGGTTTGGGCTGGGCGTAGATGAGTCAGTCAGTCAATCAGTCAGTCAGTCAGGACTTCTCTTTTTTTAAACGGTTTTATTTAGCTCACCCCGTTTGTTTTTATTTATATAGATTAAGGAAGAACATTTTCCATAAAAACTTTCATCCCCTATTTAACTCCCTTAGGGGTTGAATTTCGAAAAATCCTTTCTTATTCCTTGTCTACATTATAAAGGGAACCTCTGTGCAAAATTTCAGCTTTCTAGGTCCCAAGTTCAAGTATATTAACTTAAGGAAGACAATTTTCCATACAATTTTTCATCCCCTATTTAACTCCCTTAGGGGTTGAATTTCGAAAAATCCTTTCTTATTCCTTGTCTACATTATAAAGGGAACCTCTGTGCAAAATTTCAGCTTTCTAGGTCCAAGGGTTTGGGCTGGGCGTTGATGAGTCAGTCAGTCAATCAGTCAGTCAGTCAGTCAGTCAGTCAGGACTTCTCTTTTTATTTATATAGATAGAAGATTAAGGAAGAACATTTTCCATAAAAACTTTCATCCCCTATTTAACTCCCTTAGGGGTTGAATTTCGAAAAATCCTTTCTTATTCCTTGTCTACATTATAAAGGCAACCTCTGTGCAAAATTTCAGCTTTCTAGGTCCCAAGTTCAAGTATATTAACTTAAGGAAGTAAATTTTCCATACAATTTTTAATCCCCTATTTAACTCCCTTAGGGGTTAAATTTCGAAAAATCCTTTCTTATTCCTTGTCTACATTATAAAGGGAACCTCTGTGCAAAATTTCAGCTTTCTAGGTCCAAGGGTTTGGGCTGGGCGTTGATGAGTCAGTCAGTCAATCAGTCAGTCAGTCAGTCAGTCAGTCAGGACTTCTCTTTTTATTTATATAGATACATTGCAATGTTTAAGATAAATGTACTAAAAACCAAAAAATAATAAAATAGAAAACCGTGGGGCACGTCAATTGTCTACAATCGTTGATTAAAATCATATTAATAATAATTAAGTCGATAATTTGTACCTAGACAATTGACGTGCCCCACGGTTTTCTATTTTATTATTTTTTGGTTTTTAGTACATTTATCTTAAACATTGCAATGTATGTTTAACATAAAACCGTTTAACTTAAAAAGTTTTTTTACCTATTTTTTTTTTATGTGTCGATGAACTAGTGTTGTTTTTTTTAAAGAGTTATCTCTTTAAACCAAAAACCATTATTGTTTTGGTTAGATAATTCATTTATAGGCACAATTTAAAATGCCAGTCTCTTGGGCACTTTACCTGCTGAAAGCGCTGAGGAGGAGTTTTTCGATGCCCTTTTATAGTTTGTTTGTTTTTTTTAATTCAATAATATTCACTCTGGAGATCTTCCAAGCCATCTTCTATTTTCGCTGTCTGTGCTGATGCGGTCAGCGACATGGAACTCCGCAACAGTAGCGGCATCGGGCAAGCCTGTCTATCTCCCACCACATGCTGTTTCGAGGGCACACACACCGTGTACAACCGCTTTTCGAGCGAACCACGAGCAAGTTCGTAGATTTCGATAATATATCGGAGGGCTCTCCCTCTGATATTTTTTTCTGAAATATTTTTCTCGTTACCGATAACGAGAAGAAGAAGAAGAATTGAAATGGGATAGAAAAGTGAGAAGCAGTAGCGAAGCGAGATAGAAATATCGTCTGTGTAAGGGACTTTGCAACAGTTCAAAACTTATGAAAATCTACGCCACCCCTAACGTCCGATTAGAATATCACCATATCACCTGAAATTTTTGCTTGAGTAGTCTCTACGCTGAACTAAACCGAAAGGAGTGATCGGCTTGACCAATAAGTTGTAAATTTTCAACCGACGAGATGGCTGGTCGGCTAGTCAGCAGTCACCTCTTCATGATTTGAGTACCGAGGCCGGAGCCGTACAATGTTATTGCCTTTAGATAATAGTATTAGACGCTCTGTTTTTCCGTGTTTCCATGACAACGTGATATTTATTATTACTGGGCGACCGTCCTCCACTTTTCGTTGTATAAGGAACCCCATAAACGATTACTTCGTGTCACAGACCACGACGTGTCAATTGAGACGCATTTACCCACGTAGGCACGCGAGAGGTCTCATGTTGGAACTGTAAAAAACAACCTTTTATCCAACACAATCAAAAGGGTTTTTTTATGCCGAATATTTTGTTTTATCACTCACCAGTAAAATAAGATCTAGGTTACATTATGTAGTGGACGATAATAGAATATTTTCTGAACTCTATTGTCATTATTTTGCGCAATTTGGGGTCGGCGCAACATGCCTTCTTCCATCTTTCTTTATCAGCTAGTCATCATCTCCACAGTAATCATCATCATTTTGACCTTAACGCATATTTTGAACTCTTATGTAAATGGTTGTACCTACCTACATAAGATATCTCGATGTCACCGATCCGAGAGTGCATAATTATTATAATTTTGTGAAATATTCCCGTCTTGTGAACTTTGAAACAACATTATTTCTAAAGTACTATGAACTTTTGACTTTGCATATTGGCGTTTCTTGGAAGCAGTCTATTATTTGGAATTACCATAAAAAGTATGTACCTACATCAGGTTGGACGTAGGGCCCCTCGCGCAGCCTATCAGGGCTGCGGGTTGTTCGAAAGAGATACCGCGGCCTCGGACACAAAGGGCTAAGAAGGAACATGGGTGGTTTTTAGCCAGCAGAAGTTTGACACTCCCTACCGCACTGCTTAGAGCGGGAGGAGACATTTGAAGTTTCCCCACCCTCCAAAAAATAAGGCCCCTCGCCCACGGCGACTTTTTATAGCGATGCTGTCGTGCGTTTCGAGGGGCCTTAGTAATAATGATAACAAAACCAGTATAAGTACCCGTCTCCACCAAAGCAGAAATGAGTGGTGCGGAAAGGAGACGCCCGGGAATCATCACCACCTAAACAAAAAAAAAAAAACATCACGCCTATCAGCTCAGAAGGGTTAGGCCTGCCATGAACCGGGCTCAAATACAGGCTCCAATTAATTAAATCCGACTCTTCCTCACATAGCTAGATACGAACTATCATCAAATTATTTGCATGGCTTCCTACTCAAGGCAAAGACTCTGTCTCATCTGAAAACGGATAAGTAACAACAACTACTAATATACAGGATATAAATGAACCTATCACGCAGCCGTCAAACAAGCATTATGTTCATCAAACTCAGTGCCCGTACTCCAAAATTATTGCTGGGAAACTACTTTTTTTTCGAGTGAAAAATCATACTTATTTTACAATAAAACTCAATGTTGCACTCTTAAAACATTGTGCTACTGGATGCTTTGAATAGTAAACGGGTCATGGAGGTAATTTAAGAATAAATAACCTGAAAAACTAGTAGGTACAAAGAAAAAACAGCTGTAAAATTTTGTAATTTTGTCCCCCAATATATTTGTCTCTAGGGGGTTCCCACTACCCAGGTACCAGAACAAAAAAAATATCGCAGTGTGTAGTAGTAGAGGAGCTCGGTGCTTGCGGAACTAGTTGGCCGCGCCTTAGGTGGCGACAGGGGTGAGGGGGTGGGTTGCCTACAGCTCGCAATGCACAGAAGACTATAATTAGACAGTGATGACCAATCTCGAGATATCGTGAACAATAATTGTTCAATTTATTAAAAAGAATACTTAGATAAAAAACATGCCTAAGGCGCGGCCAACTAGTTCCGCGCGGACTATAGCTACATAGTAACGTTCGCTCATATTAATCTTCAGGTTATGTCACGCTTACCTCGGTTACCCATAACGTACCGAGTTTCCTCCGTGACTTGGAAAGCATGTTAAAGAAAGAAGAAATAACGAAAGAAAAATATTTATTCGGGACAAGCACAGGAACTACAAAAATAATAATAACAAAAAAGAATATAAAACTAAATAATAAAAGAGAAGACCTGTGCGAGGCCAAAAAGGCTCCTATCTCAGCATGATGCTGCGATAAATGAAAACAAATACCGTTAAGCTGTTGGTCCTGGCTGATATTATAGATCTCTAGCAGTCGTTACAGATAGTCAGTGGCCTGAGAGTCTGACAACCAGTCTTACCAAAGCGTTTCGTATTCCGTAGTACTAACTGAGTTGTGGAGGTCGGATAGGAGTATTCCCGTTCGTCCCACTGACTTCGTCCCCGTGGTGGAACGAACGAGAATTTACAAAAATAATATTAAATTTGTTCCCGTTCGTACCATTGAAGATTTTAGTGGGACGAATGGGAATATGTTCTTAGATTAGGGAGTATTCCCGTTCGTCCCACTGACTTCGTCCCCGTGGTGGGACGAACGGGAATTCGTTATTGTTTCCCGTTCGTCCCATCAACGAAATTAGTGGGACGATCGGAATAATATATATTTTTTTTTTTAGTGGAACGTTCGAGTAGGCATTCGCTCTATGTAAAATACTTGTAATCAGCTGCATTCGGTTAGACTGGAAGCTGACTCCGACATAGTTAGGAAAAGGCTAGGCAGATGATGAAGTAGGCGGGGTAGTTACGTTTTTGCATGATTCATGAAAATTTAACTTAGCATTTAAGGAAAAACTGATAAAATAACTGTTACTGAGCTATTACGATGAAATGGATAACTATCACATACAAAATATTGTCATATAAAGGGCACTTTAGATAAAAATCCACTGTATATAGATAGGTTCAGGTACGATAACTACCTTTTATTTCATGGAAGCTCATTCGAGCTTACTATAGATTACAAACATTTTGTAATACGCTTTGAATTTTCATAGAAAATCAGGAATGGATTGTTCGTCTAATTGGCCGTGTGCTAAGTTAATATTACACAAATATTGACACGTATAAATTAACCGAAGTTTACAAACTCACGTACTAGATACATAATTAAATACCCATAAATTATGTATATTCCAAGTAACATTATTAATACACACACATACCTTCATCCATTGTAATTCTATTTTTTTTTTGTATTGTGTGTACCTCGTTATTAGCCGCGTATCTGACTGAGCCCGCAGCCTCGCGAGGCTTAATCGTAGGTGGCTATAAAGGCCCTTAAGCCTAAAATGTTTTTCCAGGAACTAATCCAAATAAACAATAATTTAAAGCACACCGAAACTCGAATCGACTTCTCAAGCGATAAATAAATGACTTACGCTCCAGTTGTTACTGTTTCGAGGTCGTGGAAACAACGGTCCGTCAGTGTAACCGCGACTACCGGTAGGGCGGCCCGCCTAAATGTCCCGCCCAAACGCTTTCCCAACGACGCGTTAAAGCCGCTACGAGTCTAAAAAGTCGCTAAAAGCTAATGTGAAAAAGAAAATTGAAAAAGCAAAAATAAATGTGTTTGTGTTTTGAAGCTGTTAAAGTGTATGTGTTTTAAAGTATTTCGTGAAGATAAAAAATAGGATATTTAACGTTTTTTTCCGCATTGGGAGTCTTAAGCTCTACTTATAACACTCTTGGATATTGAAAAGCTTTTTCATCTAAAATTATCTAGCGACCGTTACGCTGAAAGATTTTGAGTCCTCAATCAAAGGAGTTTGCGAAAACATTTCCTTATCATCTTTCGAAATTAAATCAAGGCTTATTTTTTTTTCCTTTTTTAATTTCTGTTGGGAATTGTTTAAGAAGGGATAGAGTGAATTTAAAATGATGGAATACAATTTTAAACCAATATTTTTATATACTTATGTAAAAAATACATACGTCCGAACATAAAACCTCCTCCAAGTTGGTTAAAAATACAGGAGGATTTCAACACTAGATTTTGACCTATTTGCAACAGTCAGAAGTGCCCGGCAATGGATGCAGACGAGATTATTAAGTTATCCCGAAGACCGAAAAAATTGACCTCTAAACTTTAACGAATTTAAGGTACTATTTTACACACCTTTACTACCTGTTACCTGCCAAAGTAACCACAGCCCAAACTCTATATTCGGTGGTAGTTCTTACCTGTATAGGGGACAAGTACAGACCAACTTTCAGCTTTTATAAAATAACGAAGGTCTGGCCGTTGCGGGCTCTTGGGCTGTAGTTCTTAGTAGTTAGGTAGATACATATGAGGTATTTAGTAGGTTCCGCCGAGCTATATTTCTTGAATCAAAATTAGGTTGTCTTTTAGTCTTTTTTTTTTGGTGGGTGGAAAATCATCAAATGACCCCCCTCTTGGGCAGAGCGAAGGGGAGTGTCAGACTTCTACTGACTAAAAACCGAATCCATGTTCCTTCTTTGCCCTTGCGCCGAGGCCACGTCATCTAGTACAAAAATCCGCGGCCTTGTCTTTTAGTCTCACTTGACACTTCCGATTCTAATACACTCACATGAAATATGGCCCATCCATGGACTCTCTCTTTTGCAAGGTATCCTGGGGGTTGTTCCGGGGCTGCGGGTTGTTCGAAAGAGATACCGTGGCCAGGACATTAAGGGCTACGAAGGAACATGGGTGGTTTTTAGTCAGTAGAAGTCAGACACTCCCTTCCACTCCGCCCAGAGCGAGAGGAGCTATTTGATGATTTAACCTCCAAAAAAAAAAAAAAAACAAAATGGGTATGTTCAAATTCTGTTTCTGTTTTAGAACATAACATAACATCACGCTATTTATCCCCGAAAGGTAAGGCAGAGGTGTAGGTACCTAAGTACAGCCACATTACGACACATATGTTTAAGTCCCATATAGGGGGCGAGAATATTGCCACCAACCGTTCGCCTATTTTTTTTTTTGCCTATATTGTCCCACTGCTGGGCAAAGGCCTCCCCCATAGTCTTCCACTCTTCTCTCCGTGCGGCTTTCTCCGGCTAATCTTGTGCAAAAGCCTCTAAGTCGTCACGCCAGCGTTTTCTAGGCCTCCCTCGGCGACGACGCCCGTCCTCTGGCACCCACTGCGTGACGACCCTAGCCCATCGGTCCTGATGCATTCTGCAGACATGACCCGCCTAATCCCACTTTAACCCAGCAGTCTTGTTACCCACATCAGCGATTCCTGTTGTTGAGCGTATTGTGGTATTTCGAATTTGGTCGCTGAGCTTGATACCCAATACGCTACGTTCCATCGCTCTTTGGCAAACCTTGAGTTTGGACTTTTGTGACTCGGTCAGGGACCAAGTTTGAGCACCGTAGGTTAGGATGGGCAGAATGCACATGGTCGATGAGTTTGCGCTTCAGGTATAGAGGTAGGTCACCCTTCATCAGCGACTTCATGGACCAGTAGCTCTTTCAGGCGTTCTCGACACGGCGGTCGATTTCTCTGTCTCGCCTGTTTTAGAAAGAAAAAAATATTAATATTGAACGTGAAATGAAAGAGGGAGAAAAAATGTCTGTAGCACCTCTCTCTCTAAGCTTGACTTATCTTTTGCTTGTAATACTGGTGGTATTCACAAATATTATGCGGCACCTAAACGGATGTCTAGATAAAAGCACCGAGTTGGATTTTCAACACTCTACTTAGGGCTGAGGGCCCAAATTCCAACATTGCAATAACATGTACCTAAGCATTCATTACTTAGCATAACCAAATCAGCTTATTATGTTCCCACTATTATACTGGGAAACGGGTTCCCTCCCTCTCAATGAGTGGGAGTAATGTCACATAATATCTTCCAATATTTAGTTCTTTATTACTTACACCTACATGATTGTGCACTAGATATTGCCCGCGACCTTCGCTCGCGTGAAATAATTATAAAAATAATATGACTTTCCTTTTTTAATCGAATTTTGTTAACATTTTCATGAGTTTTATTTATTCCCACGGAACCCTAGTTTATATTCTAAAATAAAAGTAGGATACTTTATTTTAGTTTGTCCTTTAACCTTTAAGTTAGACCTTAGTACATCAGCCATTTGCCAATAACAGTCCCGTTATTTGGGAGATTAGCCTTAAGAAACAAACAAACAGACACAAAAATTAGAAAAAAATAGTTTTCGTATAGAGCTGTTATTTTGATAATAAGTATTACAAACAGACTTTTCAATTTTATTTATTTGTATAGATAATTCGAGCGCCTAATTAGCAACTAAGTGAAATAAGTGGCTATATGAGATTGACGGGACCAAGTTAAGAAACGGGGGGAATGGGATATCTCTCGCGAATTAAAAGACGTGGCTCGAGTAATGTAATTAATTTTTAATGACTACCTACTTGTGCGTAACTTTGTAAGTATGTTAATGTTCGTTACGGGTCGATATTCGAGCTTGTTTTCCTTGAGAGTTGGCAGAAGACTAGACCAAAGATGTAATATCAAAACCCAATTAGGCCTTTACATTATGCCTAACCTGTAATATCTTTCTATATATATATATATATATATATATATAAGGAGAACTGACTTGGTGACATATCAACGTACAGCCGAAACTACTGGGGCTAGGAATGTGAAATTTTGCACACGGCTTCCTATTATAATGTAGGGGAGCACTAAGAAGGGGTTTTTGGAAATTTAACCTTTAAGGGGGTGAAAAGGGGGATGAAAGTTTGTATGGAAAATCGACACTTTTGTACCGACATCCACGCTGGCGAAGCCGTGGGCAAAGTGCTAGTTGTTAGTATAACATTATAACTGAGACCGTAGTCAGATACCTCGAATATTGGTTTTGTCGTTAGGTATATAGGTAATATAACTTATGTACTTATGAGTATCTGAAATACATAATAATGTTCATCTTGAATCATTCTAGTCTTCATAATGTGATTTGATTGCGTCTTTGTCCCACTTGGTAATCGATTATTTATTACTTAGGTAAATTGGAGGTAGAGTACCTACTCAATAAATTATTAGGTACCTATTTATTATTAATTTATGAGTAGGTTATTATTATTACATTGCTATCATACCGAACCTCTGGGCGAAATAATCCACAACGAAAGGACTGATCGCCCGTCTGGTGTCTGCCGGCGTCCCCGAAGATAATAATAATAATACCGAACCTCGCAACATAGGTGTTTTTCATCGGTATTTTTTTCAATTCTCCTGTTTCCTGCAAAAGTGAAATACCAACTTGGTAAGAAAATAAGGAACAGGTTTTTTTTAAGCTACATAATTATTTTGCTTCTGGGGAGTCAGAATGATGACCTGAACACGTGTTAACCAACAATCCACAAATCCACCCTAATTATTAAGTCACCATACGATCATAACACTTTGACACTTCGAAATGTTCTGACGTTTACCAAAAGATAACATAACATAACATCACGCCTGTAATCCCCGAAGGGTTAAGCAGAGATGTACCTAATAGTATACTCACATTTTGCCAGCTATGTTTAAGTACCCATGTAATAGGGGTCAGTCTTTGCCATCAACCGGTGGGCACAAATCCAGACTCCGTAAACACCAAAAATCACGTTATCAGCGTATCCTGTAACTCACACAAAATGAAAGTCTAGTTCAAAACCTTAAAACAGCAGAAAATTATACGAATCAAAGGCATTGCCCGTACTTTACATTTGGTTCAAGCCACAGGGCTCATTCATGTAAATTTTATCCGAGCGCGGGTACCCGAACTTGAGACCAGTGTTTTCATAACTTAGGGGCGGTTCAACCATTCCTGCTTAATTTAATTAAGAATTAATAATATCCTTTACATAATAAATATTTCTTACAAGACCCATAAATAGTACCTACCTTATTATTTAAGGATTGTGTTTTGTTAGTGTTAGTTAGATATACAGAGGTGTACACACGGCTACACATCAAGCTATACAAAACCAGTATAATCTGATCGTTCATTGTGCGAAAAGATTTAGTAAAGTGAGGTCAAGATTAACTGGTTTTGTATAGCTTGATGTGTAGCCGTGTGTACCTGTGGCGACTAGCGACATCTATCGCAACACCTGCGTACTAACAAACGATCGACAGAAATCCTACATCGCGCTATCAACATTATCCGCGACATAAGCCTATATAGGAGTTCCCGACTTACAAATGTCGGGCAGTTAGCCCGCCGGACACAACACCCGTCCGGTCGGAGGATCCTCCCTTTTCCACGGGGGATGAGGAACTTTACACCCTGTTCCTCATATCCCCCCCAAACTGGTGACCCCGAGCATGAACGTCAGCGCAGCCTTCGTGCAACTTCTTCAGACGTCGTCACCACTTCCCCTTCGCCTTCGAGCAGCGAGTCATACCGTCAGCCAGCAGCCACGGCTTCATGGGGTATCCTGTCCACCAGCATGCAGCGGAAGCGCATTCCTGGACATCACCCCCAGCCTCATCAGCGACTTTGGCACAGCACACTGCACTTCGGCCGGTCAGCAAGCAGAGACGCCCTTCTCTCCTGGTCGACGCAGCAGCCAGCCACTACGCAGCACTGCACACTCCGACTCACTGGAGCATATGCAGCATCACCCCGACTCACTGGGGCATCACCGCAGACAGTTCCGACTCACCGTGAACTATGCGGCATCCGGTTCCGACTCACTGGAACCTTCCACTGGCTGACAAGCGCCAAGACTTAACCTGCTTTCGACCTCCGGTCTCGGAGGGGAGTGATGTGGCGACTAGCGACATCTATCGCAACACCTGCGTACTAACAAACGATCGACAGAAATCCTACATCGCGCTATCAACATTATCCGCGACATAAGCCTATATAGGAGTTCCCGACTTACAAATGTCGGGCAGTTAGCCCGCCGGACACAACACCCGTCCGGTCGGAGGATCCTCCCTTTTCCACGGGGGATGAGGAACTTTACACCCTGTTCCTCATATCCCCCCCAAATACCTAATACATACATAATTGTAGTACACCCACATTTCGCCAGTTATGTTTATGCTATTAACAGTTAACGAGTTAGCTCGTGAGGAGACCATCCTCGCTGCAGGATCAGGTCATATCTGTCATAGAAATGTATTGTCACCATAACCAAAGGTGTGGTCACCTTTGACCATCAGGTCAATCTGATTCCAACAAATGATCGAAAAATGTCATGGAAAAACGGACAACTAACATATAAGAAACCAGCTCCCAGAGTCCCAGACACACTATAACACCTTAGAACAATCGAAATAATTTACTATCACATTAAACAGTAACTACACAAGGACACACATTTAAAGTCATGCGAACATTGGAAGATAAACAAAAGCTAGTTAATATGTAAATGCTTTGAATATGATTTAGGTCGTAATTATCTACTTAATTTCTATTAATTTCTGGGAATATTTCAAGGAAGCTATCAACACAATTGAAAAGCGATCTTCTGTTTCTCTTGAAATTCCTTCCTTCTAATCCTGCTGACTGTTAATTATAATTTATTCATTATAATTCTCGGTAAAACCAACCTGACACGAGGCGTCGAGAAATCTCGGTAAACTGGCTTTCAAGTTTTCGGGAAGTCATGTCTGACATTTACTAAGAAAGACGAAATAAAACGATACTCAAATTAGTGCCTGAATGTTGGTAACAGTTAGTCGTGGTTTTTTTTTTTTTTTTCTAGGCTCCACTCCTGGGCAAAGGCCTCCCGCCACTCCTTCCATTTCTCTCGAACCCGTGCGTCCTCCTTCCAGTTCTGGCGGAATCTGTCTAACTCGTCCCGCCATCTCCTTCGTGGCCTACCGCGACCCCGCCTCACTGTGTCAGGGCACCAGTTTCCTGCTATTTTGGCCCACAGTTTGTCCGGCATGCGGCAGACATGTCCTGCCCAGTCCCACTTGAGTTGGGCAGCCTTTTGAGCCACGTCAGCTATATTTGTTTTGGAGCGCAATATTGTGTTTCGAACACGATCCGTTAATTTAACACCTAATATACTGCGCTCCATTGCTCTTTGGCAAACCTTGAGTTTGGACTTCTGGATGTTAGTCAAAGACCAAGTCTGTGCACCATTATAGGTTAAGACGGGAAGAATACACATGTCCATAAGTTTTCGTTTCAGTGCCATTGGCAACTCACCCATATATATGTAGTTCCTTCATGGACCAGTAGCTCTTCCAGGCGTTTTCCGTTCGTCTTGCGATTTCTTTGTCTTGTCTCGCCTGGAAAGAGACTACTTGGCCCAAGTAAAGGTATTCATGGACATGTTGTATTGTCTCCCCGTCTACTTTTATTGGTTTTGGTGTTTCTTTGCACATGATTTTGGTCTTCGACATATTCATCTTCAGTCCAACCTCAAGGCTTGCATCGCTTAGATCTTGAAGCAATAGCTGAAGTTCTGTAGCTGAGGATGCAAAGAGAACAATGTCATCGGCGAAACGCAGATTTGACAATCTAGGTTCGCCGAGAACAATGCCTCTTCCCGTCCAATCGGCTGCCAGCTTCCTGAAGTCGTGGTCGTGGTCGGTGAAGTCGTGGTCGCTTCGTGAGTCGTGGATTAATTTGTGTAATTTATATCATCCTCATAACAGTGAAGGAAAACATCGTGCGAAAACCGGTATGTCATAGAACCAAAAAATTCGAAGACATGTGACATCTACCAACCCGCACTAGGCTTGCGTGGTGGATCATTCCTGCAGTGGGAACATTATAGGCTGATGATGGACTCTCAGCGCTGACGTGCCGAACGGATATGGCATTAGGAATAACATCCGCTTGGATCAATCTTCAGGCTAAGTTGCGCTTCCCTATGTTGGTTATACCCAGTTTCCTCCGTTAGTCCCGGCTGTCACTTGTCAGATGAGAGTCGTTACAGCAAAAGGCCCGAAAGTTTGACAACCAGTCTTAGCAATAGGTCCATCAGGACCAGTATCCACAACCTGGTACTTACTGGATTGTGAGGGTCAAATGGGTAGGAATGGGACGCCGTCGCCTCCTTCTGCGAAGCAGTGATGCTAGCGAAGGAGGTGGCGGAACGAGAGAGGGAGAGAACCTCTCAACGTCCCAGCCGCCGCGGAAGGCGCTCCGGGCGTCGGGGGTCACGCGATGACCTCCGGCCACCGTAGACGCGAGCCTGTGGACGGTGAGTAACGGGCTAGCTCTCCGTCCGGCCGTCGTCATGACGGCAACAGACCGTGTCGGCGGCGCGTACGTGTTCCACGCGCGCCTCAAAGAGATGTCAGCAAGGAGGGGCCCGCAAGGGCCGACGCCCGTCTGGTCCCTTCGCTCTGCCCAAGAGCGGGGGGGGAGTTATTCGATGATTTTCCACCCACCAAAAAAAAAAGAGGGTCAAATGGGTGTCACTTCATAAAATAGTTTTTAGCTGCATCTGGTTAGACTGGGAGCCAACCCCAATATAATTGGGAAAGGCATATGATGAACTTTCGGCGCCAGCGAGCGTTAGAAATTTCATTGTGTGCTTTACATCATCATCATCAGCCTATAATGTTCTCACTGACCACGACTCAGTCCTTCTCTCTAGGAGAGGGATGGACTATTAAATCCACTATGCGGGACCAGTGCGGGTTGATAGATGTCACATCTCTTCGAATGTTTGGTTCTAAGACATACCGGTTTCCTCACGGTGTTTTCAGAGCAGCGGTGATGCAATAAATTACACAAAGTGCCTGGGTTCGAACCCACGACTTACTGCTGCTATACTGCTCTTATGTATCGTATACGCCGACATAACAACGTCATGCCATTTTCTGTCACGGCATACGAATCTGTTTTACTGACTAGGTGCGCATAATTCAATAAAATACTTTATTATTCTTGAATCGTACCTCATGTAACGTTTAAGAAGTCAGTTTTACACACTAGGAAAATATTTAACCGACACAGCTTCGTTTAGATAACTGATTTATAGAAGACACATAAAATTATGCGTTCATTTTATGCAAGTGAAAATATAATAAGAAAATATAATTTCAGGCACACGTGACTCTAGTTTTGAACCAAAAATGTTTACGTAATGCGAAAACTCGTAAAAAACATGTTTTATGGCGTCTATACGAAAGAACTAAGTAAACACGGGTGTAAGAACAAGTATTTATTCTTCTGCCAATATAATTTTGTGGAGTACAAAGTTGGTTTTATATTTCAACTGTTAAAATCTAAAATGGTTTAAGGGACAAAAAGTTATTGCTGGATTTGCAACTCTCAGTTCAGTGGCTAAAGTCGAATATTCAATGCAAGCTGAATGACCCTTATAAAATTTATATTTTCACCAGAGATGTGCAATAAATTCGGTTTCCCACAAAATGCGAATGTGATGTAAAATGAATTCTTTGTAATATGTATCTACTTACACGTTTTTAAAACGTGAGTATCGACAAAAGGGCGTTTCAAGATCAAATTATGTTTATAATAACAATGAAACGAAGCCGATAAAACAAAATCCATAATACCTACACTAAAAAATATGCTAGAAATTTCAGAGTTGTTTTTAAGTTCATTTTCTACTTCTTCTGTAATTTATTGAGATTTTTTATTTGAATAATATATGTCGCAGATTCAACACCGAGGCACAATATTTAGAGTTGACAATTTAGAATAACGCCATCTATCATCGTTTTTCGGATCTATCATCGTTAAAGTCGGAAACGTCAAGCAGTGAGCTTGGGTGAGGTCGATGCAGAGCGTGGCAGGTCTGGTTTGACAGTTTTCGGTTGACAGATGACAGCTGTCAGTTGTCATATGTCAAATGTCAGTTGTGAGTGGTCGGTTGACGTTGACGTTAGACGCATTTGACTTGAGGGACGTTACTTTTTGGTGAGACACGAGTGCGAACGGTTGTGCTGCACGCCTGTATCGAACTGACCGCGTTTCCGTACTTTAATCCATTTCCATCGGCTTGATCGTTTGAGATTTTGTTAATTTGTTAACGGAAGTAAATAAATAGGCAGTTGTAATCAGTGTTGAGACTATTATTTCGTACTTCAACCATGCTGAACTTGGACTCTGACAACGATGAACCCAAAATAGTTGAGCTACCGTCGTCATCAGAAGTGGGATGTAACTCTAACGCCTACATAGTGTAAGTGACAGTGCTAGACCGGAAAAGTGTAAAGACAATGCGCGTGCGTCTGAAAGTGACATAGAAACGGAAATGTGGTGTTTTATGTTCGAGCAGCTAAACAAAAACTTTATGACTATTGTGCAAGCAATGAAATCACCTTTTGCGGGTACGGATATTTGCCTACCGCATTTTGACTCTGAAAAAACGGAATATTGTCCCGCGTGCTTGGTTGGCAACAGCCGACATGTGTGTAATCGATCCGATATGGGAGAAACGGGACGAACGGGAGTCACACATCCACTGTAGGTGCGTCGTAAGTCGGCACTTCCGTCGCTGGTTGTCCTCCGCTGGGCCTCCTCCGGGTAACCGTTGGTCTCACCTGGTGGGGATGGACCGCCGGGGTGCTGTGAAGACAGGTGCAGCGCCGTGCAACCGGCGCTGTGGCGTGCCTATAGGGGACGCAGCGAATTCCACGAGACTCATGGGAGAAGTTTCGTCATGGCGGTCGTCCATATCTTGTCCTGGGATGAAATGGAGCGATTTTAAGGAGCTGTAGTCTGGAGTGCCCCGTATGGTGATGACGATCGCGAAGACCCAGATGCGACATCAGAACCGGGATTCACTCGAGCTGAAGAAAATACGAAGAATGGTGCGATGACGTCACGGTGCGCTGAGAATTTACTTCGGCAGCGGCGCCGGCGGCGGGACACGGCTTGGCGGCGCGTGGTTGGCAGCGCGGCGGCGTGGCAGGCTGACCAAGCAGTGCCTGCAGCCTGCAGCAGAGGCAAATAGCGAGCGACGTGTTGAAGTTTGCTATGTGAGCAATCCCAGCGGTGTGCTGATGAATATCTGGTGAGTCGTATCCATTTTACTATGGTTCTGGTGCCGAATGCTCTCTGATCAAAAATGTTTCGTTACAGTTCAGTGGCAAGCGTGTAAATAACATTGTAAATTGACCCGGGATAGGTCATGATAGTTTGTACTTCACAATTATTTACTGAGGTTATGAGTAACGATTTACTATTAGAGATTTTATTTCATGTTGTACCGGATAGTTGTTTTAAAAAAAATGATATTTTAATTAGCGTTGAGATTTTACAACAAGGATTTAATGTTAGTTAGACGTGTGATAGTGTTGTTTTTGTGTCGTGAAAAGGTTGTTAGGTTATGTGATGTTTCAAATAAGCTCAAGAATGCTTCTAATATTCAAATTGATTTCAATACAGTTGATACAGATGTTCCGTTAGAATTTCGTTCCCAATTAATTAATCTATTGACAGCATATTCATCTTTGTTTACTAGTGATTTCTAGATCCCATATTACAACAAGACTAGTTGAATACTAAGTGGTCAACTTAACATTTAAAGTACCTAGCATAGTAAGAGTTTTCTTATAACCTGTAACGTTACAGGAAAAATAAAGTAACATGTTGAACAACCCTACTTTAAAAATTATTTTGATAAAGGCTCGAAATGATTATCTTGATGGTGTTGTGCATGTAACCGGATGGAGGTTACATGTGAAGGTGACCGGATAGAGGTTGCCTGTTGTGTATGTAACCGGATGGAGGTTACGTGTTGATGACCGGATGGAGGTCGATTGGTTTGATGCTTTTAACCGGATGGAGGTTATAAGTGTGATGATGAAGACCGGATGGAGGTCGATTGTTTTGATGCTTATGGCCGGATGGAGGCTATAAGTGTGATGATGAAGACCGGAAAGAGGTCAGAGTATGAGCACTGCAATATTTTAATAAGTTTCCTATTATTTGAATGAATAAGGGTGTTGTTCAATATGTCAGCTTTGAGAAAAAGAGTTTTGTTATGATTTTTATTAGAACCTGTAATGATTTTGATCAGAATACCTTTCATTCCCCACTCACTTGGGCCAGGAATGGCCGAACGACTGGTATTGGGCAGACTTCTGTAAGGTCAACTGTACAAATTTTGATTTTAGTTCGATGGAATTGTTTTAGAAATTCTATTTCACGTTTTACCCGACAATTATTTGCGATAAGTTTTGGTTCATAATGTCATCAAATGAGATACGATTTGAGAAAATACGGTCAATCGCGACATGTGACGCAATTGCTGACTGTAAATTTGACTTTGACACGATAGACACTGAAAAAACGAGATCGGGTGATGATGAAGGGGTCAGACCTTAAGTGAGAGGTAAAAGATGCAAATGTAGTATGCAAGTGACTCAGATTGCATACATTGCAATGCTGTTCGTTGCTGCACGCGTGTAAGTGTTTACTTGAGGGCTGTGACCAACGTTCAGCATGGCAATGTAGCTAAAGGTGCTAAATAAAGGCAATGTGTTGAGTTGAGTCGATGTTGGGTACCGGATGGAGGTCCCATGGTTGCCGGATGGAGGCAATGAGATGTGTTGAGGTTGGGTACCGAATGGAGGTCCCATGGTTGCCTGTTGGAAGCTGTGTGTGTTGTATGGTACCGAGCAGAGCATTGCATACTGGATTTGATCGGATACTAGATTTGGTCGAAAGTTGATGATTCTTGAAGAATGTTGATTTCAATGTTGAGATTTTCTTTATGAGACTTGATGAGATTATGGATCAGAACAAAATTTTGTTTTGAATTGTGTGTGTGTGTTAATACTCCGACGTCTTGGTCAGGGAGGCCGAGTAAGGGACGATTTACTTTCCGTGAATTCTTGTTGCAGATACCTCACACGAGGACGTGTGAAATGTCAAGATGGCCGTGTCGCAGATTCAACACCGAGGCACAATATTTAGAGTTGACAATTTAGAATAACGCCATCTATCATCGTTTTTCGGATCTATCATCGTTAAAGTCGGAAACGTCAAGCAGTGAGCTTGGGTGAGGTCGATGCAGAGCGTGGCAGGTCTGGTTTGACAGTTTTCGGTTGACAGATGACAGCTGTCAGTTGTCATATGTCAAATGTCAGTTGTGAGTGGTCGGTTGACGTTGACGTTAGACGCATTTGACTTGAGGGACGTTACTTTTTGGTGAGACACGAGTGCGAACGGTTGTGCTGCACGCCTGTATCGAACTGACCGCGTTTCCGTACTTTAATCCATTTCCATCGGCTTGATCGTTTGAGATTTTGTTAATTTGTTAACGGAAGTAAATAAATAGGCAGTTGTAATCAGTGTTGAGACTATTATTTCGTACTTCAACCATGCTGAACTTGGACTCTGACAACGATGAACCCAAAATAGTTGAGCTACCGTCGTCATATATATAAGATGGAAACAAAAGACAAAACAAATAATAAATGAAAAACAATCTGAAATTCATGTCAAACTGAAACTAGTACCTATAGCTTTCAAACACAGAAATTCATTCGTGCTCCGGTACACATTCCTTTACAGGGCAGAAAAGAGCGGAAAATCCCTTCGAGCTGCACGCTATTCCTGATAAAATACTTCCTTAGTCAATTTATTTTCTACGACATACTAAAACAACAAAGGGAGTCAACGTCAAACAATTCAAAACCCGCTTGATGAAAATATTTTGTCTGAAATCATGACTTCGTGTGTATTTTATTTGACATGTAAGGAAAGCTTACATAGGCTAATAATATTATGATAGCAATAATATACAACTAAATTGCTAATTACAAGCCTCCACAGATGAACACAAAATGATTACTTCCTTATAGCATAAGTTACTATCTCGAAATTGGTTCATTTAATTAATTTGTGCCTCTTGTGCAAAAATGAACCTTGGCGGCATAATAACACAAACTAAATTAACCCTGTACGAGGCCAAAATACCCATAAATACTGTCACAGGTCTACAATTGACAGCCGGGGCTAACGAGTTTTCATGGTTTTCAAGGCACGGGGGAATCTCGGCATGTAAAGCTGGTCAAGCTTCATAGACTAGCCCACTGCAGCAAACTTGCATGATAGTCGGTCGAATCGTTTACAGTCCTTTGATGAATGTGCCCAAAAGCTCCACGAGCTCATTCCACTAGGCCCTTATTCCATCGGAAGTCAAGAAGTACTGCAGGTTTTCACTCATATCTTGTCAATGTTCCACACATTCGCACGAAGTGCTTTGCTACATCTTTTATATATCACGCGCTCAGTCAAGGAGTGGAAAGCCCTACCTGCCGCCTCGGTGTTCTCAAGTTCGTATGACACCAATCCATTTTAGTCTCGAGTAAGTTTCTTTTGGGTTAGCTCTTTCTATCGTCGATGTCATCTCTATGATCTATCCTCATAACAAGACTAAAGTCAAGAGTAGGCCTATTTAATACATATTATATTTTTATTATATTATTATTATCATTTATTATATCATATTATTATTATTATTATATATTATTATTATTATATTATTATTATTGCGGAATAGGTCAATGCCGGGTTCACAAGAATTGAATAAATGTTTGCGTATGGTATATGCAGAAGCGGTCGCTGTCACCCCATCTGAATCTCATCCATTTATGTATTTACTTACGTAGTATACTCCAATCCATTTGCCGTAGTCGTACAGAGGATATCGTAAATTAACCGGTCAATCAGTTACGAAACAATTCATACGTCATACAATTTCTTTTGGTTAGTGTCAGATGACGTCTTCAAGTCTTCAAACGTTTTATTATTTTTAAACCACGAGTACAGAAGAAGAAACGAAGCAGTTATAATTAGAGATCCGTATTATTTTGGGATGTTTGTTATTTTTAAACGTGGATGGATGTTAGTAATTGAACTTGTAGCGGTAGTTTCGATATGTTACGATCACGAGAGAACCCAAGTTAAATCTGGTAGGGAGCTATTTAATGTAGTAAATGTTACGTAATACCTCGTTGGTCTAGTGGGCGCAAGCGAGACTGCTGAACATAAGGTCCTGGGTTTCGATTCCTGAGTCAGGTAAAATGTTATTGGACTTTTCCTTCAGGAATTTCTCAGTACTAGGCCACGGAGCCTGGATTTGTTCCCGGTTGACGGTAATAGGCTCGCCCTCTATAACGCGGAACTTAAACAGGCGAATTGTAGGTATAATTACAGTACACCTTTGCCCAACCCCCTGAGGATAAAAGGCGTGATGTTATGTTATGTATACAGTAACGTAATTTTTATTTTATTTATTAGGATTCTGTTAAAGCGTCGATTTTATGCCCGTTCTTTCACAATTTTGCATAATATAACAAAAAGTGACTGGGTCTGACTAAAAGCGGGAGGCAGAGAGGCGAAGCTAAGCCTAAGTCTCTGGTCTGCGGTAGGCTGAGTTGGTCGATCTTCGTAAAGTCAGACAAAACACAATAGGGATGTGTCCTGACTAAAAAAACATGAGTCTGTTTAGTCCGTCTGTTATATTATCACAAAATGTTGAAAAGGTGTTTTTGTTTTAACAAAATATGACGAAAATAAAACATGTTAAAGATCATGAGTGGGGGTTTGTGACGTCACTTTCTGGTTTAGTAAAAAAATGTACCAAACTAAGACGTCACACGACTTTTCGAAGCACTGTATCGTCTTTATTTTTCATTTATGAGAAAAAAAAATATGTGTCCAATATTTTTTTGGAAATCTTTGTGACGTTCTAATTAGATTATTTTTTGTCAATTACTCTATTAACGACACTGCTGCATCCTCGGACGAAAGAGCTGTTATTTTTCGTGATTTCCAGATTATTCTAAAAGCAAAATGCTCGAAACAACAGTACCGTCTGTCCGTCGTTAGCTGGCTAATAGTTCGAAGTCAAAATAATTATGTTACACGACTAAGCACCCACACCCTGTTATTTATTTGGTTATTTTGGTTTGTTTATTTGACTTAAATAGTTTCACTTATTATTATCTTCGTCCTTGGCAAAGCTAACGAAAAAATATTAAAATTTAACTCTGGCATAAAATGAAAAATGTGAAAGAAAACCTTGAAATTTTAAGCCAAACCGGAGATCGCAAAAAAAAACATGAAGAATTAGGCCGCTCATTCGGTTCGTCCATTCTCCAAATTTCCGCGAAATCTATATAATAAAAAGAGAAGTCCTGACTGACTGACTGACTCATCAACGCCCAGCTCAAATCCTTGGACCTAGAAAGCTGAAATTTTGCACAGAGGTTCCTTTTTTAATGAAGACAAGGAATAAGGAAGGATTATTCGAAATTCAAACCCTAAGCGAGTTAGATAGGGGATGAAAGTTTGTATGGAAAACCGTGATTTTCACGCAGGTGAAGCCGCTGGCAAAAGGAGTACATAATATTTTCAACTGAAAAGGTATTTCAACTAATATTACTCTGATATTCTAAGTAAGTAGATACTTCAGCGTTTGTCGCCATGATATTAAGCCTATTACAGACGTGTTAAATAACATCATACGTGATAATAACCTTAACATGAGAAAAGGTGAAAGGTCATACGTGATAGGAGGCAATTTTCCTTTTAGGAGGAAAATATTTTTAGTCATTTGTGGCACGAGGAGGTCCTTTCAAAGAGAATAATCCCTGTAGGTCACCGAAGACATATTATGGGTACCGAAATATTCAGGACTGTTATATTATTAACTAGCGACCCGCCCCGGCTTCGCACGGGTGCAATGGATGTTATTATACACATAAACCTTCCTCTTGAATCACTCTATCTATTAAAAAAAACCACATCAAAATCCGTTGCGTAGTTTTAAAGATTTAAGCATACAAAGGGACATAGGGAAAGAGAAAGCGACTTTATTTTTAACTAGCGACCCGCCCCGGCTTCGCACGGGTGCAATGGATGTTATTATACACATAAACCTTCCTCTTGAATCACTCTATCTATTAAAAAAAACCACATCAAAATCCGTTGCGTAGTTTTAAAGATTTAAGCATACAAAGGGACATAGGGAAAGAGAAAGCGACTTTATTTTATACTATGTAGTGAAGGTACCTGCAGCCTTAACACAAGAAAATATACATATACAGATGCACTAAAAGGGTTAGATGATAGCCAGATATATAGATTATTGTAACAGTCTAGTGCAGTGGTGTGACCCCCTGCCATAGGTAGGTCTTGCGTTCGAACCCAGGATCTATTTCTATTTATCTTCGGGGACGCCGGCAGACACCAGGCGGGCGATCAGTCCTTTCGTTGTGGATTATTTCGCCCAGTTCCACAGAATACGAACCAGAATACAGAACCCAGGATACGCACTGCAATTTTTTCTGTTGCTGCTATAACAACAAGTAGTTAATATTACGATAGTAAGGAACTACATGCGCGAAGCCGACTCGCACTTGGTAGGTCTTTTCCATTTAGATTCGATTTACAGCAGTAAATTATCTTTCTCCTTATTAAATATGAGTTACGTCGAAAACGAAATATGAGACGAGATTTGAATTAACAAAAACATTTAAATGTCCCTAGGGTATTATCATCTACGTGGGTGCAAAAGAGGATGTTCACCTTTTTACACGACTGCCCCAAAAAAAAGAGTGTTATGTTTTAGCGTTCATGTATGTATGTATGTTTGTCTGTGAGTTTCTTTATTCCACCATAACTTCTAAACGCCTTAACCGATTTTGATGTATGTGGTATCGTTAGATTCTTTGCATTATCCCGGGTGACATAGGCTAGTTAAAATTTTGAAAAATATGATAGGGTGGCTATGGTTTAGGAATAAACACAACTTTAAATTTTTTTTTATTAAAGTTTCAATGAAAACTATAATCATCGTCTAGAACTTGTTAAGTAGATTACAAAAATATACCACAGTAGTATCCAATATCTATTGTTTACTAGTAATACTACTCAACAAATGATATGGTGACATTTTAAATTCGGTAATCGATACGAACAAGCTACATATCAGTAGATTCCTTGTAATGAAAGGAATAAAACTGGCTAGGTTACAACTCCCAAATCTATCCACGATGGCAGAAAAATGGTTTTAAAGTTTGTATGAAAAATCAACATGCGTGAATCAATTTTCTTGAAACATGACAGGAGTATGGATTTAAGGGAATAATAATGTTTGCCATCATAGGTTTTTCAAAAGCACCCCTTAAAGGGTGGAGAAAGAAGACCATGGTTGAATTTTGTATGAAAAAATCTTACTACGAGATTCAACTTGAAACTTATTACTAACACAACTGAATAAAGAATTACGTGTGTTAAAAAACAATATTTTAATAAAAACCGGCCAAGTGCGAGTTGAACCCACGCACCAAGGGTTCTGTACAAGTTTTTTAGTACTTACTATACTTAAAACTGTTTGGCACTTCACTTGAATTTCTTAGAATGTTAACGAAATAATTCATAGTCCTTATCATTTGTATGTAAATTGCATGTATATTAAATACAGCGTAATTGTTTACAAATAGATTCATAAAATGAAAATTGTTTGTAGGTATAAATTACGCAATTAAGTCATTCAGATCTTTTTACACGTTCCTGAGGAACAGGGTCTTGACTGACGTATAGGCTTTCGGAAAACTTAGGCATCGTTCACACCAAACGTATTGTCCGCCGCTGACTGACTGACGTTTAGTGTGAACGATGTCTTAGTGTACTGTATATAAGGGTTCCGATTTTGCAGATCGGAATCCTAAGAAATTAAAAAAAAACACATTTTATTACGTACAACAAATTCAGTAACCTTTAAGAACAATTCACCCCCCCCCCCAATTTATAAAAACAATTAAAAAAATTCGCGCTCGCTTCGCTCGCGCATCCATTCATTTTCCTTTCTGGGGGCCTGAACAGGGATGACCCAAGTCCCTTTTGACTCAGATTACTTTAATGAATGACTCGTCACTGAGCTTCGTAAAGCTAAAATGAGGTTTGTCAATTCGCATTTTAGATCCACCTTATCCCAACTATGTTGGCGTCCGCTTCCAGTCTAACTACTAGATGCAGCTGAAAACCGGTATTTTACATGGTCTACTTAACTGCACACTAAAGAACCCAGTTAGTACCGGGTAATACGATACTCTTCTTAACCTATAAAAGGTATACAAAAATTGCCGCGCTTGCTTCGCTCGCGCATCCATCCTGTTCTTTCTGCGTTCTGTTTCACTAAAAACGCTCATCTACTTCTATTTCTAAATTGTCCTTCCAGAAAAACATGTCCAACGGTTTATTGCACTGGTCAGCACCTAATAAAACAGAACGATTAACGGAGAAGGTAATATCAAGCGGCGCAAGCTACCACTTATATTATGTTGACCTGTGAAAGTGCACATAGTACACACAGTATACAAGCTGCAAAAGTTAAAACATTGGACAGAAGCATAGTCAATCGAGACGCTTGACACAGTTAAGAGGTTTCTAATTTACGTGTCACTACAAGAACTAAATCACCTCAGATCTCAAAGTTATTGTCCATAAAAAATAATCGATTTAGTATCGCGATGTATTTAGCGCGATATTGCTGTCCTGAAAAATAAACTTACTGGTTATAGGTCAAAATACCGATATGTCACAAAAAAATATGAAATAAAAATCAAATAATTTAAAAAATTAAAAAACACGCCTGTCATGACTAAAAGAGAACTAAAAACGAAAAAACAAGTCAAACAATTTCAGTGATGAATGAGAGCAAGGTCCCGTAAATAGAAAACTGAAAACTAAAACTTTTCTTGCAGTCGGGGGACCTGTAAAGAATTGTTCCACCGAACTGTCCCCCGACTGCAAGAAAAGTTTTAGTTTTCAGTTTTCCATTTACGGGACCTTGCTCTCATTCATCACTGAAATTGTTTGACTTGTTTTTTCGTTTTTAGTTCTCTTTTAGTCATGACAGGCGTGTTTTTTAATTTTTTAAATTATTTGATTTTTTTACTCAAATGAACAGTGTTATGTAAACATCATTATTTTCACGTTAATTTTTTGCTGTGCTAATGGTAGGTAGAGAACCAAATTACTTGAAATCCATGACTACGTTATTAAGTACAATCTGTTCTTTATTCGTTCAGGAACAACATCATATTTGATGGATCAATCTTTAGGTTACCCAGGACTAACTGGGCTGTGGTGGTCAGATAGGCAGTCACTCCATGTAAAATCTGCATTCGCTAAAACCAAAAGTCAATCCCAATAAAGTTGGGAAAAGTCTAGACTAATGATGACTTACGTTTCGGAAGCTCAACTGAAGAGCAAGAAAAATAACATAGGATGACGTGGCTGTAGCAATACAAAAGCAAATGTAAACATCTCTACTACAAAAAGTTGCACGAAACCACGACCGTATGCATGCTAAAATAAAATCTATCGGAAGCGCATGGATAATAGCTGGATTATAATTATAGATATTTCCACTTTGAATAGCAATTAATTAAATCATTCCTATTAATATTTAGTTGAATCTAAAAGTACCTAATGCTGAATGAAAATATGTATGAGAAAAAAGGAAAGGCGGATATTGTTGAGGGTATTTGGTGAAGCGTCAATGCCTTTTTTAATATAAAAAAATAAAATAATAATAATTTAGGATTTCAAATTAAATATTTTAACTTCTCAATTGATGAATCCTCGCGCCATCTGTTATTTGTGCAGCGCCCATATATCGAGACTTTCTTGAGTTTTTTCCGCAAGGGCACACAGATAGATGGCACTAGCGAGCTGACAGCTCCCCTTGACCGTTTGAACAAGACGGTGTGTGCTCCTACGCGCTCCGCTACAAAAATCCCTTTTTGTTGAAATCTGGACGATACTCGTAAAATAAATGGACCTGCATCTGTGCTTTATTGAGAACTTATAGTGCAGTGTTGATTTTTGGAGTTTTCACCATTCCACCGGCGGATCCACGAAGATTTAGCTCGCCGGCCGGCAGCCCATACTTGCAAGTGCGCATGAACGAAGTATCTTCCCATCTCCCTGGGTCTGAGTGGGATCTCTGGATTGTCAAGGTACGTGGGCATGTTTGCTGCGAATAATTCTCTTGTATTGGTTTGTCGAGGATTCATCAGAAGGGAAATTAATTTATTTTTTTTACACATCCGCCATAGATTCTAATTTCAAATTTTCTTACATTCTTCACAAAGGTGCAGGCTATTTACACGCTTCACCATATTATTTGGTCCTTCTAACCGGGTTAAAAACCGTTACCTAGATTTTTGCGTAATTGTTTGGTAAAAATCATATAGGTTCAATAACGCACAATAGGTATTTAGTTTACGTAAACTTTTGGTAAATCATTGCCTATAAAACGCATCATAATTGACAATAGAATTTACGTAGTTGTTGGTAAATCTGTTCAATTATTTTAGTACATAATTTACATGGAACGACATTACGTATTTATTGGTAAAGTTCATTCTATGTAGGTATCCGTATTTAAAAATTCGCTTTGATATTATGAAAATAAGTAGGTAGTTACCAACGCATCTCGGCTTTGAGCGTTTTAATACAATAATTGTAATTAGATAGATACCCACTCATAGTTGGTAGGTGCGATAATATTGCAAACCGCCTGTAAGGTATTTTTCTGTTATTGTTGTCGTTTGTTATCTAACGAAATGACGGATAAACAACTGAAGCCGGAAGATTTACTAACTATTCTCCATGAAAAGAAAGGATTGTTATTTAAACGCATTAATCGGTTGTATGATTTAACAAAAAATATATCGTCGTTCGATTCGAGAAAAAATGAAAGTTTTATGACTGAGTCAGAGACAATTGATGACATTCGAGATAAATTTGAATCCTTTGTTGATCAAATTAATCAAATAAACATTAGTATAAAACCTGGTACAAGTGTCGATTATGCTTGTTTAGAGTCCTTTGAAGATTTGTACATTCATATTAAACGTGTTAGGAACAAAATAAACAGTAATCAATCACCATCAACATCCAGTAGTAACTATAAGACTCTTTTTGAACCGCTAAAAATAAAGTTGCCTCCTATCGCGCTGCCGTCTTTCGACGGGAAAACCGAGAATTGGCCTGTTTTCTACGAGTCGTTCAAGTCGAATATTCATGAGAATGATCAGCTGACTGACTCACAGCGTGTGCAGTACTTGGTAGGTAGACTTACGCACAACGCATTGAAGATTACTGCTGGAATTGTGCCTACGGGTGATACTTACAAGTTCTTATGGGACAGTTTAGTTAAAAAATATCAAGAGAAGCGCTCACTAGGTACGCATTATTTAAATAATATATTGGATTTAAAAAGTTGTTCATTTAACGCTAACAGTCTCGATTCTTTCATAGAAACATTTAGTGCATCTATTTCTGCCTTGAAACAACTTGAGATTACGGATCTTGCTGATTTTATTCTTTTGCACTGCGCAATGAGAAAAATCGATTCACAGACTATTCAATCGTTTGAACTTTCCATTCGAGATATTGAAATTCCCACAACGAAATTATTGATAAGCTTCGTTCAAGATCAGGCAAAGATATTGGCACGTTCGAATTTGTCTCAATCGAACGCGAGAAACTTTAGTAGAAACCCCGCTTCCGCGCCACGCGAGTCACGCACACAGACAAAAGCGTTTGTTGTGAGCAAGTCAGGTGACTCGTCCGCTTGTTTACCTGCGATGACGGTTCCGTGCTGCGCGTATTGTAATGATAACGCTCATGTTCATTTGTACAACTGCGCTAAGTTTAAATCCGCGTTGACTCCTAGAGCAAGGTTCGAGTTTATTAAATCCAAACGTGGGTGTGCGAATTGTCTGAGCACATTGCACGGATTGAGTAACTGCAAGTCAACGTCAGTCTGTGATTTATGTAAAAAACGCCATCATACACTATTGCATTTTGTTAAAGAAAATAAACCGCAAACAGCTGACGTTTTAGCTACGAATTGCAATGTAGTCGTCGCGTCGCCTCCTGCGCCGCTGTCCGTCGCGCCTCCCTCGCCCCTCTCGTCCCCCGGTGCGTCTTTGCCTGCCCCGGTTTCCGTCGCGGTGCCGCGCTCTTATGCTCATAGTAATAAGGTCGATATTCCCGAACAGGTGATTGCGTCTGATTCGTGTGATGTGACGCCAGCGTCTTCGGCTCACAACTCGGCCGTGTTATTGGCAGCTGATGCAGCGAGGGCTAAGGCGATAGTTCTGTTATCGACAGCTCAGGTTTATGCGCGAGCTAAAAGTGACAGTGCGGGTCACAAAACAATAGTGAGGTGCTTAATTGATAATGGCTCGCAGAATAATTTAATAACTACAGCTTGTTGTAGAAAACTTAATTTACTGATAATTCCTTTGAGTAATTCTTTTGTTAAAGGAGTTGGTTCTGTATCGCGACCGATAATAGGATACGTACATTTAGATATCGAGTCTCGTGTATATCCGGATCAAAAATATACTATTCACGCGTTAGTAGTTGAGTGCATTACGGACCAGCTACCATCGCACCATGTTAATTGGGATAGCCATGTAGACTTCCACGCGCTTCCGCTCGCTGATTTAAGCTGGAATATTCCAGGGGATATTGACCTAGTGTTGGGCGCTCAACTGTTTCCGTACATTTACTTGGGGAATAGGGTCGATTTTGGTTCACGCGCCCCACCTGCATTATTGACCACATTCGGGTATGTCTTTATGGGTGATTTTCCGCATAATAGTGATAATTTAAATTTACTTAACTCCTCTCCTTTCACGGCATTGGCTCTCAATGATTTATTACAAAAGTTCTGGGAATTGGAAGAAGTTGAGAATAAACGTTTTTTATCTCCTGAGGAAACCGAATGTGAGAATATTTTTTCCTCGACCGTGTCACGGGACGATGTGGGACGTTATACCGTCGCGTTACCTTTTAGTAAGGATCCCGCCGAGTTGGGTAACTCCCGCACCGCCGCGTACCGTCGACTTATTGCGCTTGAAAGGAAACTACGCCAATTGCCGATGTTGCGGGAAAATTATAATGCAGTGCTCAAAGATTATATTGACAGTGGGTACCTAAGTCAAGTCGACGAATCTGCCATTTCCGATGACGGGTATTATATCCCTCATCACGCTGTCGTTCGGCCAGACAAACCGATGCCGCGCATTGTATTGGATGCTAGCGCTAGGACTCATACAGGATTATCTTTAAATGATGTACTCCATATTGGTCCCAATTTACAAACAGATTTGTTTATTCTTTTAATAAATTTTAGATTATTTCCCATCGCTATAAATGCGGATATTAAACAAATGTATTTACGCGTTGGTGTACCCGTTGACCAGCGTAAATACCTACGCATTTTGTTTCGATTCAATGAGAACGAACCTGTGCTAACCTTTGCTTTTAATCGCTTACCTTTCGGACTTAAGTCGAGTCCATACATAGCTATGCGCACTGTGCGACAGCTGGCCTCTGACAGTCCGCATTATCCCAAAGCTGCTAAAGTAGCAGAGACCAGTCTCTATATGGACGATCTGGTGTATTCTGTGAATAATGAAGATACCGCCATGCAGCTATCGCATGATCTTATAAAGATGTTTAAATCGGGCGATTTTGACCTTATTAAATGGTGTAGCAATTCACCCGTTCTTTTAAACAGTCTTCCTGACTCGCATCGCAAGTCACTCGATTTTCACGCTGGGAGTGATGTTTCTAAGGTTCTAGGCCTTTCGTGGGAACCTTCTCAGGATAATTTCTTCTTCACTTCCGCTCGAGTGGCTGAGAAATGTACTAAGAGAAATATACTCTCGATAGTCGCACGCTTATTTGATGTTCTCGGTTTGGTTGCCCCAGTGATCTTCTATGCCAAGTTGCTCATCAAAGAGTTATGGCTGAGCAATATTGGCTGGGATGATCCCGCTCCTGACGACATTTTTAAACGTTTCTCGATTCTCATGCAAGAGTTTCCATTGCTAGATACATTACGCATACCACGCCATGTGGGTGTTACCGATGATTGTTCTGTTCGTATAGTCGCGTTTGCTGATGCTAGTATGGGTGGGTACGGGTGTGTGATTTATATACACTCTACTAGTCCATCTGGTGTCATAGTCCGCTTAATTTGTGCGAAATCAAAGGTTTCACCTACCAAAGTCACAACTCTTGCACGCCTGGAGCTGTGTGCCGCCGTGCTCATGTCAAAATTGGTAAAAACTGTTCGCGATACTTACGCTTTACGTGTTCCTATTGCAGGAATTTACGCCTTTTCGGATTCCATGATAGCCTTATCTTGGATACACTCTTCTCCGCACCGCTGGTCAGTCTTTGTCAGCAATAGAGTCGCTCAATGTCAGGAGAACTTGGGTTCTCAACATTTTTACCATGTGGCAGGTGTTGAGAATCCAAGCGACTGTCTATCTCGTGGCATCCTTCCTTCCCAGTTAATGTCACATGAACTTTGGTGGGACGGCCCCTCTTGGCTTCGTTGTGTTCCTGAGGATTGGCCCGTTAAACCGTTTTCTCCTATTAATTGTGGGGAACTTCCCGAGCACAAGGTAAATGTCTTAACAGTGACCACGCAAGTAGAACAACCCCTTCTATATCAACTTGCTCAACGTACCTCATCATGGGATAAATTGTTGCGCATTGTTTCCTATATATTGAAATTTGCTAGACCAAAGGTTCATTGTGAACCTCGTTCTATACAGGGCTTGTCAGCTGCGGAACGAGCGATAGTATGTGCTGTGCAATCTGTGTACTTTGCAAATGACATTAAGCTCATTAAATCTGGGAAATTGCTTTCAAAGAGACTCCAAAGTTTAGCTGTTTTTTTGGATGAAGAGGGAATACTACGCATTGGAGGAAGGCTTTCGAAGTCGCACCTTCCATTTGACGCTAAGCATCCTTTTTTACTTCCCAAACATGATCATATCGTGGATCTAATAATCCGTCATTACCATGTGATGAATTGTCACACTGGACCGGGACTACTCATGTCTATTCTAAGACAGCGATTTTGGATACTAGATGCCAGGACTGTCATTAGGTCCAAGTTGCGACAATGCAACACATGTTTTCGGGTAAATCCGACGCATCCCATTCCAGTGATGGCAGACCTGCCTGAGTACCGAGTATCGGAAGCGAAGGCGTTTGTCCACACTGGAGTGGATTATGCTGGTCCCATACGCATAACCCTCACTCGACGCAGAGGCCAGCACGCCCAGAAGGCGTATATCTGTTTATTCGTGTGCTTAGTAACCAAGGCCGTCCATGTAGAGTTAGTCTCTGACTTAACCTCTGATGCCTTTTTAGCCGCGTTTAAACGCTTTATCTCGCGTCGAGGGCCAGTATCTTGTCTTTATTCGGACAACGCCACTAATTTCGTTGGTGCTAAGGCCCAACTAGATGAGCTTTATAGATTCTTATTAAATTCAAGTTTCAATTCGTCTCTTTTACATGAGTTATCAACCCGCCGCATAATGTGGAAAATGATTCCACCTCGCTCCCCACATTTTGGTTCCATGTGGGAAGCGAATATTAAAACATTAAAAACGCATCTTTATCGCGTGATCGGAAGTCAGCTTCTCACTTATGAGGAGTTACAAACTGTACTCATTCAAATAGAGTGCATTATGAACTCGCGCCCTCTGAGCGTTTTGTCTTCCGATCCCCATCCCGAAGTTATTACTCCCGCTCACTTTTTGATGTCGACTCCACTGCAGTACTTGCCGGCAGCCGATTTGTCTGGTCAGCGCATTGTTAAACAGTTGTTAGATAGTATGGTCCAATCCTTCTGGAAGAAATGGCACCTAGAGTATCTGCATACGCTGCAAGTCAGGCAGAAATGGGCAACTCCGGACAAACCCGTAGAAGTTGGGACTGTCGTACTCGTGGGACAGGATAATTCAGCTCCTCTAAGTTGGCCATTAGGAGTTATAACTGAGGTTTATAAAGGCACGGATAATGTCATTCGTGTTGCAATGGTAAAAACGAAGTTCGGTAACTTTAAACGTGCCGTCGTTAAATTATATCCTATTCCAACGCAATAAAGTTTAACTCTTATACGAAATTCATAGTCTTAAGGTTTAGGAAATATTATATTTAAATAACTTATATCGTTTGTTTCTCGCATTCAGTCGTAAAGCTTAAAGTTTTTCTGATCATAATCTAGGTTAGTAAATACTTATAATTTTTTTCACTTCCTTTCTGAAAGCACTTGCGTCCTTCCAAAGCCCCGAGCATGGTGAAGCGTCAATGCCTTTTTTAATATAAAAAAATAAAATAATAATAATTTAGGATTTCAAATTAAATATTTTAACTTCTCAATTGATGAATCCTCGCGCCATCTGTTATTTGTGCAGCGCCCATATATCGAGACTTTCTTGAGTTTTTTCCGCAAGGGCACACAGATAGATGGCACTAGCGAGCTGACAGCTCCCCTTGACCGTTTGAACAAGACGGTGTGTGCTCCTACGCGCTCCGCTACAAAAATCCCTTTTTGTTGAAATCTGGACGATACTCGTAAAATAAATGGACCTGCATCTGTGCTTTATTGAGAACTTATAGTGCAGTGTTGATTTTTGGAGTTTTCACCATTCCACCGGCGGATCCACGAAGATTTAGCTCGCCGGCCGGCAGCCCATACTTGCAAGTGCGCATGAACGAAGTATCTTCCCATCTCCCTGGGTCTGAGTGGGATCTCTGGATTGTCAAGGTACGTGGGCATGTTTGCTGCGAATAATTCTCTTGTATTGGTTTGTCGAGGATTCATCAGAAGGGAAATTAATTTATTTTTTTTACACATCCGCCATAGATTCTAATTTCAAATTTTCTTACATTCTTCACAAAGGTGCAGGCTATTTACACGCCTCACCAGTATTATTATAAATTAATTAATATTTCACGCTTTTTCTGGTTGAAAAGTCACAGCTGCTCTTTTAACTAAAACAAAGTTTAGGTACTGATACAGCGTTGGTCCTGCTGAAGTTAAAAGTAAACACTATCAAATTAAAGCTGTATTAAGTACAGAGAAAATAAAATTGTGAGACATTCTAATAATGAAGACTTTAAATATCTTCTACCTGTAGCCTTTGATACATAGATAGACCTACCCAAACCGGCCATATTTGTGCCTCCCCAACCAAAAGTACCAATTTTAAAATGTTCCTCGCACCAAGTGTTAGTGTAATACTAAAACTAGTTGTACAAGTGTTAAATAGTAAGTGTTAAAACTCAATGTGGACTAAAGAATGTGGTCACGATGAGGAAATGGCATGCGGCAGTGTGTGCCATCCTCATATGGCTGATGCCAACGCCAACAACCAACTTTCGGGCCCTAGAGATGATGAACTTATTACCTCCCGCGCCTCCAACGCCGAAAACAGTGGTCCCGAAAGAGAACCTTGCAAGAGTCAGTGCGCCGAAAGTGATGGCCAATTCGATCTCCGATTTCTACGGGCAAGTGAGAGAGAAGATGAAGGGACCACCCATCGTTACAACTGCAGCAACAACTACCACAGTATCTGTGAAGACTGCAGATGATGTCAAGTTTCTGAAGAAGACTACCATTCGAAGAAAGCCCAGCAGGCCTTATGTGAGTAGTTTCAGAATGATTTTATTTTAAGTTTATGTCGTGAACCAAAACCGTTTTTTCTGTTGTTTATCTGGGGCCCTACTATGACGTCTTAAAACAGTCCTAACTTACTCTTAATCCATTGTGGAAACGTGACAGAACTATACAGGGTGTCTAGCGCCATCTCTTTTCCACACTGGATTAAGAATAAGTTAGGACTGTTTTAAGACGTCATAGTAGGGCCCCTCCCAAGTAACACATTTTGTGACAAAAGGCTTGCATATAGAATATTTTTGGAATCTATAGTAATAAAATCCACCGTGATTAAGTTCTATAAAGGTGGTTAGAACCGATAAGCAACCTGTATGTTACCAAAGGGAGAAAAATTGCAACTTATTTATAGATGCAAAAGCGTTGCATAAGAGTTCGAATTGTTATCCTGAGTGGCACTAGGAACTAACGGTGCAAATTGCGCGCCGTAAATGAATGATTGAACGATAAAGCGATACAGTTCATTCGTTGAGTGACAAATAAGATCCTAACAAGTTCTTATTTTCGGTGGAGATAAACAACAACGGCTTTGTGTTATGGCAGCTTTTATTTGTGATCTATTTTGCGAGTATTCAAAAATTATGTATTTAACGCAGGATAACCATCATGAGCCCTTGCAAATGGTTTTTTATTGTGAAACCATGGTATATTTACTAAGTAAATTTTGATGCGCCTTCGATCTAATCAAGAATTAGCAAAAAATATGCGGTGATCAAATAAATAAGATAATACTTCATAAAAATTTGGTTGTTAAAAACCTAACATTATGGTTTAACAAAAAGTATAATGTCAAACTACATCAGAAACAGTTATCAAAACTCATTTTATTGTATGTTATTGTAATAAAATAGCATTCAACAAGATACTTTTCAAGGACTCCATTTTTAAAAATGGCGATTTGAAATAGAACTTGCAGTTCATTTTTACACTCATTTGTTACCATAATAGAGCTCCTAGGTCCAAAAATCCCTTATTAGTACCTAGTAGTGATTATTTTCACTTAACAGGTCTCGTTGCCTTTGCGTTGAATTGGGGATCCTCAAGACGGGTACAAAACCCATTTAGGAAGGTAAATAAAGTAAAATTTAATTTAATTGTAAATGTTGGCTGGAATCCTCGACTTTTATTTCGATGCCTGATTTCCTACTGATAGTTTGCAAATTTTCATTTTTAATTTATACAAGAGACATTCAGAAGGGTAGCTGATCATGCCTTGCCTACCAATCTGTGATTTACACCGTGTATAACGTAAGTAGATTAAAAAAATACAAAGTGAACTAGTGATTTCATAACTGTTTCATAAACTATTCAATTAAGTACCTAAAATGTAGGAAATTGACTTAAATACAAATCATACTCTATTTAAATTTATTAATATGTACGGAACCTGCGATAGTGTTAGAACTGTAAGATCTTAATTGGTTCTAAATGAGAGAAAATTGTTGCTTAAGGTTTTCAAGAACCATCTTTTGGAACCGATCTACGCGTTACAGTGGCATATTAGAGTATATTAGACCTTACAAAGGCAAATTACACTAGGTTCCAAATGAGCTGCAATAATAACTCTTGAGCCACTACAGGTGATAAGTAACTTACATATACTACTTATTTAGTACTAAAGGTGCCAAATAAGGAAAAATTACCACCTATTAAGGTACGGTTCTTAATGGGAGATTTTAAGATGTCTTAAGCTTCTTTGAGTTCTAAAAGATTGGAAATTGAAACCTATATGCGTCTATAACTAATAAATTCGGCCTAGTGCCACCATAAGTTATAAAGCAGGAACAAAAATCACTCAAAAGCAACTGTTAGTGATAAGAGTTACTCATATGCAAATTCGAGCGCTGTTTGCATCTTTAGGTAATACCGTACACTCTTGCACTACTTAAATGCTACCTACAGTTGCAGAATAAGTTCCAAAATACACTAATGTGCTACTTGGGCTGGAAACAGATCAAATAAGTCTAAGGCCGTTTACAGAAAGAAAGCTGGTAGCCGGCGCCGATCTACAAGCGCTTATCGACGCTTCAACTTGCCGGTGACGTTCGGTGCTTATCGGTGCTTGTTCATATAAATGCCTGCATGGACTGGTTCCTATAAGGGCTGGTAGGCTCCAAGCTTGTTTTCTGTATACGGCCTAAGAAGAGGAGTCTATGTTTGTCTTCTAATAAATAAAGAGAGAAGTCCTGACTGACTGACTGACTGATTGACTGACTCATCAACGCCCAGCCCAAACCCTTGGACCTAGAAAGCTGAAATTTTGCACAGAGGTTCCCTTTATAATGTAGACAAGGAATAAGGAAGGATTTTTCGAAATTCAACCCCAAAGGGAGTTAAATAGGGGTTGAAAGTTTGTATGGAAAATCGTCATTTTCACGCGGGCGAAGCCGCTGGCAAAAGCTAGTCCTTAATATAGTGAAAGAAAACACCTAAATTATTTACATTTCCAGTACCGTAATGGCGTTATTTGAACATAGACGGATTTCAAATGCCGTTGAGGCTATGTCCCAAAAGCATAACTTTCTCTTGCTTGAAACGGAATTCGACGATACATTTATGGAGATTTAAAGTAGCTTTCTTTGTCATTATCTACCTGTCCTTGTCCTTTTCTATTTGGGGTCGTTTTCTTCTTCCACTCTCCCCTGTCAGACGCTATGCCTTCATTTAATCCTCTCTCTTTCATATAATTCCTCACACAATAATCCATCCATCTTTTATTTGGCCTTCATCCTACATTCTTTGTTATCTTAAGAAAATTATTATTTTATTTACGACTAGCTTTTGCCAGCGGCTTCGCCCGCGTGAAAATGACGATTTTCCATACAAACTTTCATCCCCTATTTAACTCCCTTAAGGGTTGAATTTCGAGAAATCCTTCCTTATTCCTTGTCTACATTATAAAGGGAACCTCTGTGCAAAATTTCAGCTTTCTAAGTTCAAGGGTTTGGGCTGGGCGTTGATGAGTCAGTCAGTCAGTCAGTCAGTCAGGACTTCTCTTTTTATTATATAGAAGATATATATATAGATAGATAGATAGACTAACCATATTTGGTCAGTCGCTTACTCAGTCGCAGATTGCTTAATGAGAAAAGATTCCACGATGTTTACTTCACCAAAGACCGACCCAAAATCCTTACTGGCCATTGCCAAAATTGATCCCAACATCATGTATTTATTCGTATTACTTCAGAATCACCTCGATCGATCAACTCGTCCAGTAATAGATTATAGATAAACGCTTTGTTTCTTTGTATTGGCAACGATTGTATTGCCCAAAGTGATTTACGGATGCAACAAGCGATCCCCTGTATTCGGAATACGGATTATTTTTAACTCAGACTTGTGTTTAGACGTAACATAACAAGCAGTACCGTCTTTACCATAAGGGCACAAGGGGCCAGTGCCCAGGGCCCCCATCCTCAGAGGGCCCCGAAGGGCCGACAATTTCTCTCACATTTAATCTCAAAAAACTCATTACACTTTTCTCAATGCCCGAATATCGATTATTTTCAGATTTATTCGAATCAATATATTTATATGAATTTGAGTGACATCAAGCCTACAGGGTCTCGGTTGTGTGCGGTATATAGACACGGTAGCTTCTTGCTTAATTTAAACTTAGTGCGCTTTTTGGCTGTACTAAAGGGCTGTTTTTGGTCTGATATAACTTACCAGACATTTACTTGAGTTTATAAATTTTATAATCTAGAGTCTATAATGTCTATTTTCAAGTTACATATCATTTGATTTTTTATTCAGTTATTCAGTAATTTAAAAGTATTTCTGAACGCATCCTACCTAATTTACTAAGAACACCATCTAGCGATCATCCATGCAAACCGCTCCAATGCCAAATTCAAGCGACCATAAAAAATGTCGACTTTGTCTATGGTTGGGGCTTGGGGGAATCCCCGGATAAATTATGAAAATCTCCATTGGACCATTGGAAAAAAACTGAGTTCGAGGATATAATAGAAGATTTTGCTCAACAGAAATCTCGAAAGAAACTATTACCGTAATTTCGCATCATACTAATATCATTAATTATATTAGATTAGATTACCCATAATAAAGCAGATCACAGTAAAAAAATGTATTTCACTTTCTTTACATTCCAAAAGGGCCCCAAATTCTTGTGTGCCCAAGGGCCCCAGCACAGTCTAAGACGGCTCTGATAACAAGAGTATTGTTTAGTGTGCCCTATTTCTGGAAGGAATCATTTAGAAAAGCTATTTAACTCCGTAGTTTGATAATTATAACTAGTTTTAGTTGTGTAGTTATGTTTGCCTGATCTCAACAAGCATAAACAATGTGAGCTTATGTATCATAACATGTGTATTGGAGCATTTAAACATAACAACAGTGTTTTCCATCGATTATAAATTAATGAGAAGTTATAAACCCACGTAAGCTTTACGGATGTTGAACAGGTACTCATAAAATTCGTAATTCTCTTTGTTTACGCAAACATAACAAAAATTAGACTTAAACTTTCCTACTGCTTAATTTGTTTTGTCTCTCACAGAGGAGGGAGTGGGTCGTAATCCACGTAATATACAGTCAATGCTTGATGTTATATATTTAACTAGCTTTTACCCGCGGCTTCGCCCGCGTGGATGTCGGCAATATTAAAAATTACGATTTTCCATACAAACTCTCGCTTTCTGTTTCACCCCCTTGGGGGTTGAATTAAAAAAAAATCTTTTTGGTGGATGCCTACATCATAAGAGGAATACGTGTGCGAAATTTAAAGTTTCTAGTCCTAAAAGTTTAGCCTGCGCGTTGAGCCTCAGTCTATATAGTTTATCTTCATTTAGGTACAAGAGTAGTACATTAATAATCTTAATGCCACTAAGCATTCTCTACCAGTCAACCTTTGGTTTAAATAGGACAGCATTGTGACTATTTGTGACAGAGTACAAAAATAATTGCTTAAATACATAAACAGTTACAACATTAAAAAGGTTAAATTAAAACTACCACGGAACAGTGGACACTCTTCCATACTATCTCTCACAGAACACCAGACATAATAATACAATAATAAAAACAATATTAACACTGTATTTGATTTATCTTAATATCATGGATTTAGTGATGTGCGTAAAATAGTTTATCGATAAATAATGACCTCGAAACAACACTATCTATAGACCGATAGGATCTGTTTACTTACCATAACCAAGGATAATGTTGTGTATCTTTGTAAATATTATGTTAGTTTGGATAATGTAGGCGATTTGATCAATTTCATAATTATGTTTGTCAATCGTTGATAATATTAACAAAGGTTTTGAACCAGCGAAATCAGTTTTGCCTAAATTTAATTTAATTTTCATCGTGATTTCATCTCTATTGATTTACGAATGAATATAAAACCATAAGTTGTTCTTCAGATTCTTCAGTACAATAAAAACAAAATTGTTCATTATCAACGGGTTATTTACCATGATAACTATGTATTTGTTTCGAGATCCCGATGTGCCTGCTGCCTGTTCTCCAATTTCCCGCCCCAATTTCCTGTTTGGTATTTTTTATACGACCAAGGAAGAGTAAAAACGAACAAGGAACTGAAAACAAAAATGGTCAATATCCGGTTTTCAGTGTTAACAATTTTATAATTCATCGAACAACGTCTTTTCTTTTTCAATCACTACGATAATTTCGGATGCATTAATACAATCATCAAACATTTCTTTTTAATATCAGACATCACACACCGAACACCTCATTCCTTTTTATTTACTTATTTGTCACCCCTAAAACATGTTTCAAGAGATACGTCACTTAACGGGATATCGCTTACCCATCCACTAATAACATTATATTATTTATACACATCCCAAAATGACAAAGCGACAAGCTATAACACGCTCATACGACTATTATACACAATACACCAATTTATATCTTATCCATCATTATCAGTGCCCGCGTCAGCCATACTCGAGTTTGGGCATTATCAACAGATTGGACCAAAATTGATATCTAAATCATGAAACAATTCGCCTATTTGTGTTACTTACATGTGCACGGACATAGTTATAAAGACATGTTCGATTTGTTGTTGAAAAATAATTATTTTCGCGTGTGACTTCATGTGTGTGAACTCGTGCAGTGTGTGTGTTTTGTGAGAAAATGTGTGTGCGAATTGTTTTAGTGTTGTGTTATGTGCAAACGTGGGCTAAACCTGTGGACCGGCCTTTGTCAGGCGGATTTCTGGATAGAGACGAAAACCCGGACATGCATCCACAAGGTGGCCCTCCTCCACCAGACCAGCTGCTCGTATTACCGGACCTCTTGGAACACCCGGATATACCTCCGCAACCAGGGCCTCGTCCAGTCCAGTCTCCCGGATTACCTAATATTCCGGTAAATGCAGGGATGCCACCGGAAGAAAGGCCACCGCCACTTGCCCAGACTCCTGACATTCCGGGCATGCAGGAACATCAACAAGGAAGGCCTCCTCTATTAGGCCCGCCCCCTGAAACTCCAGCCTCTCCAGGACAGCCGGAGAAGCATCCGCATGGAAGGCCATCTTCACTTGAATCAATGGACTTGAACCACGTAAGTTTCAAATATAAAGACATTATACATTTGTCTATGACTTTGAAAGAATAAATAGCGCTTACTACAAACAAAGTCGTATATTACATAATCCACGATTTTGTTTACACACAAAAATCACAATATCCTTAAAAATAATAAAAAAGCGTTTGTTATTTTGCTCAGAACATTCGAAAAAAAACTGAAAAGCAAAAAACAAGCACATTTTAAATTAAACAAAACTTAGAAGCAGGCGGGGTCCATTTTATTTTCATTTTTTCTTTTCATAATTTAATATTCAAATAAACCCCGCCTGCTTCCAGTTTTGTTTATTTAATTTAAAATGTGCATGTTTTTTGCTTTTCAGTTTTTTCAGTCGGGTTTTTAACAACTTTTTTTATTTCCAACTTTTTAGTTCTTTTATGTTTGTTATTTCGTTGGTCGCGTAAAATGTTTCGCAGATGATTCAGTTTTTGTGTTTGTTTATTTGATTTGTGACTTTGAATTTCTTTTAAACATATAAGTGTCATACATTTTTGTAATCTCCTACTCGATGGGACGGGAAAAAAATATTTTTTGAACTCCGCTATAAATGGCCCCCAAAATATGCATTTTTTCTTTGTTTTTTAATTTTATGTAGCCTATGACACTCGCGCCATCAAGACGAATCTAACGACGTATATTTTATTCAAATCCGTTCATCCGTTTAGGAGTTATGATGGAACAAAGAGACAGACATACATACAAAGATACACGTCAAACACATAACCCTCCTTTTGGGCTTCGCCGCAGTCGGGTAACAACAAAACAAATTGGGTTTCTGTATTCCCTTAGGCACATTGTATTATTTACGCGAAAACAGATTGTTTTGTTTACCGATCAAAACCTTGTGAGATAAGACATATTAAATTATTTCAAAATCGTTCTGTAATTCATTTTTAAAAGTTATATTAATTGCTTTTAACTTTTTAATCTGCCTTTATACGCCCAGTTATCTATATTCATAGAAGTGATGATGATTATTGGATAAGGAACTCGTGGCAAAATAATAACTGCCACTCGGGTCGATCTTTAGGTTAAGCCGCACTTGCCCTAGGCTTGGTCTGTGGATGGGTGACCGCCCAATACATATAGAGTTTCCTTCGTGCCTCGAAAACAACGTTTAGCTGTTGGTCTGCCATATATAGAACTTTGGCAGTCGTTACAGGTAGTCAGTAACCTGAAAGTGTGACAACCAGTCTTAGCAAAGGGTATCGTATTACCCAGAATTAGCAGGGTTGTGGAGGTCAGAAAGGTTGTCGCTCTATGTAAAATACTGGTATTCAGCTGCATCTGGTTAGACTGGAAGCCGACCCCAACGTAGTTAGGAAAAGGCTAGGCAGATGATAATGATAATGGAAATCTTTCGAGATAATGTCAGAGGTATAAATCATCATGATCATCATCATTTCAGCCGAAAGACGTCCACTGCTGGACATAGGCCTCCCTTAAGTGTCGCCACATTGACCGGTCCCGTGCGTCTCGCATCCAGCGGATACCCGCAACCTTTACCAGGTCGTCGGTCCACTTGAGGTATAAATGGATGGATGAAATAAGAAATAGAAAACAAAGAGGAAATGTTAAAGTGACGCCGGTGACTGAAAAGTTGTGTGGTAAACGAATATTTTGGTAAGGACATGTGATGAGCAAAAATGAGAACAATGCTGTGAGGAAGTAAGAATGTCGATGGCTATAAGAATAGAGGAAGACCAAAGGTACGATGGACGGATTATGTGAAAGAGAAATAAATAAATATGATATGACCAGAAAGGAACTGAGTGACTGCTGAGATAACGAGCAATACGCAGTGAACAGGTTGGAAAGTTCTTCCTTCATATTTAAAAGAGAATAGTGGTACATAGGCGGACTTAATGCCACCACAAGGCATTCTAGAGAATGCCTGAGTGTTTTCTTATTTAACCCTAAGTTAAGGTAGACCTTAACTTAGGGTTAATAAGAAAACACTGTGATAAGGTACAAAACATATATAAAGGACATCATGCTTCAGAAATATGAATAATACATAACTATACTGAAATAAAATAAACTAATATACCTAATAGATATTTAACAAATATCGAAATTAAAACGATCAACCTAACAATAATGACTACTTATAGTGGAGTGCCGTAAGACGTAAATATTGTAAAATCTCGGAATCCAGGACCGGTCAATGAATCTTCATAAAAACTATTGGACTGTATTGCTAAAAGCCCAAATAAAAAAGTTAAAAAAAAAAAAATTACGCGCTCGTCATTTTTTTTTTTTTTAGTACCACAATGTACTGAAAAACTAGCTTGTGCCAGCGGCTTAACCCGCTACAACTCGAAAATTATCCCACGAAAAGATAAAATCGGGATAAAAACTATCCTATGTGTTAATCCAGGTTATGAACTATCTGTACACCAAATTTTATTCAAATCCGTTCAGTAGTTTTTGTGTGAAAGAGTAACAAACATACACCCTCACAAATATTAGTACTTTATAATATCAGTGTGAAGTGTGATGTGATCATGGCGCGCCACGACAGTGGCGGTAAGTCCCCTCTTTGAGGAGTTGCTGGAAAGGACGCAGTCCTCACCGGACACGTTGCTTCAGGAGGTACGTGCACCAAATCAGGCGGGAGGAAACGACCGGATGTCGCCATTGTGAGGATCGGCCGGAGGACACGGTGGAGCACACTGTGGAGGTTTGCCCCGCTCGGGCGGAGCCCCGCCGTGTCCTCGTAGCGGCGATCGGCGGCGGCGACCTCTCGCGTCCCGCCCTGGTGCAAGCCATGGTCTGAGGCGAGGAGTAATGGGACGCCGTCGCCTCCTTCTGCGAAACAGTGATGCTAATAGCGAAGGAGGTGGCGGAATGTGTGAGGGAGAGAACATTTCGAAAATTGGAAATTATTAACATTCAACAAAATACAATAGAAAAGCTAGAAAGACAAGTACGTAGGTATGAAGAATATTATTCTATTTGGGCTAGAGGAAAAGGAAAAAAGCTATGAAGACCTGGAAAAACGAATTATCATAATTTTCAATGAGCATCTCGGCACAGAATGCACCACATAATAATATGATATAGAATCCGCCATAAGGTTGGGAAAGAAAGGAGAAAAATCAAGACCTATTAAAATAACATTTACAAAATTAAACATGAAAGTAACAATATTAAAAAGGAAAAAACAACTAGAACGAACCAGTTACTACTTGAAAGAAGATTTTTCGCCTCAACTCATTGAAAAACGCAAAGAGTTACAAAAAGAAGTGGACATAGCTAGAAGCCAGGGCACGAATGCTGTACTAAGATATGATAAAATTGTTTACTTGGAGCAGAGAGGAACATATCCAAACAAACAACACAACTCTAAAAGAAAACCATCGCAATCACCTGAAAACCAAACAACTTTAACACCATATCTAGCAAATAGAGCATCACAGCCACAACGCACAATTAAAAAAACCAAAGTAGATATGAGAAACTATTTTACAACAAAAGAAACAGACATAAGTTCTTCTCCTACTCCTGGTTCAACCCAAACCAGGTGTGGTACTCAAAGTGAACAATAACAATCAGCAGGCCTCCCTCCTAAATACTATGGAAACCGCGAAAATATCCTTACCCTTCACTCTCCCAGCACGGCTGGTACCCGTGGGAGCAGTAGACCAAAACCCTCCATCGAAAACAAATACAACCTAAACAATAGAAAAAGAAAATACCTCTACATTGGCACACTGAATGTGAGATCACTGATTGAACCGTCGAGATTTACCGAATTAAAACACGCTATAGCTAAACTAAACTGGCATATAATTGGACTTTCTGAAATAAAACTTGCAGGCAAGGAAATTATAGAGAATCAAGATTTTATCTTCATGTACTACGGACAAACCCATAACAGGAATGGTATTGGGTTTCTAATAAGAAAAGATTTGAAAAATTACATAAAAGACTTCGTACCAGTATCCGACAGAGTAGCAAAGTTAAGTATACACATTGAAGATAATACACTTCATATTATCCAAGTGTATGCTCCAACAGAACAATCACCGCCGGAAGACATAGATCAATTCTACGAGGATCTCAGAAAAGCGATGAAAAACACGAACAGAGACACATTGATCATGGGCGATTTCAATGCACAGATTGGTCTGCCCACTAATGATGATAAATATGTTATGGGATTGTGGGGATACGGGAAACGGAGCCCAAGAGGTCAGATACTGATAAATTTTTGTTTTGAACATCAATTACATATTTCAAATACCTACTTCAAGAAGAACCCAAACCGTCGATGGACTTGGATGCACCCAAATAGCGTTACACGTAATGAGATTGACTACATATTAACAAAGAACATTAACGGTATCCATAACGTCGATGTCATATCTACTACACATCCTACTGATCATAGACTGGTACGTGCATCACTATTGCTTCACAGCAAGCGCATTACCTCAAGAAAAAACTTCGGAAATAACAACACTATCGATATTACACCTCCTGAGCAAGACTATATAAAAGAAGAATTTTCACAAGAAATCAAGAACATGAAATTCATAAACATAAAGCACACTTACTCTACCTTAGTCACAAAAATTAAAAGCAGTAAAGACAAACTAAAAAATCGCAAAAACTACAATGAACCAGTTATCCAAGAAAACTTAGCAAGACTAATTAAAGAAAGGACTCTACTAAAAGAAAAGAAAAATAAAACTACCATAGAAAAGAAACATTTATCGGCATTATACAAACTAATTAGAAAACAAATACAAAAGAAAACAAAAGAACGTAGATATAATATTATTGAATATGAATTAGAGAAATTTGCATCCGTCAAAAGAGCCTACAAAAGACTAGATTCCAGCAAGAAATGGATTACACAACTTAATAAATACAGACACCAAGTAACGGACAGACATCATATATTGAAAGTGGCGACAGAATTTTATGCTAAATTGTATGAACATACTGCTTCTCACGAAAACCAAATCCAAAGTATAGAGCCACTCGATTCAGACAGTGTACCAGAATTTCTGGAGTACGAAATTAGCCACTCTATTGAACAATTGAAAACTAAGAAAAGCCCTGGAGAAGATCGAATAACAAACGACATATTAAAAGCCATCAGAGAGCCAATAACACCTATTTTAACCACAATTTTCAATGAAATCTTGAAACGAGAGTCGATACCACCTGACTGGAATACGGCAGTTATAACCTTACTATACAAAAAAGGCGATCCAAGCCAAATGGACAACTACAGACCACTGAGTATGCTACAGTCGCTTTATAAGTTATTTACAAGCCTAATATTAAAAAGGATCTCAAAGACCTTAGATGAAAACCAACCTAGGGAGCAAGCAGGATTCAGATCAGGTTTCTCTACAAACGACCACATTTTCACAATTACACAGATTGTCGAGAAGTACAATGAGCACAATAAAGAGCTCTACGTGGCCTTTGTAGACTACTCCAAGGCGTTTGATTCTATCTCCCATGAATCTCTATGGTGCTCTCTTTGTGAACAAGGAGTCCACATAAAATACATAAACATTTTGAAAGAAGTCTATAAGAACAGTAGAGCGATAATTAAACGGGAGAAAAAGGGAGAGCCATTTAAAATTCAAAAGGGAGTCAGGCAGGGTGATCCTATCTCTCCTTTATTTAACGCCGTTTTGGAGCATGTCTTCAGACAGCTCAGCTGGTGCAATGTCGGTATCAAAATAAACGGTGAGTTTCTCAGCCATCTCCGCTTTGCAGATGACATTATTCTGCTGAGCGAAACACATGCAGATCTTGAGCGCATGCTGAAGTCTTTAGATGAGGAGAGCCGAAAATGTGGTCTTCACATGAATGCTGAAAAAACTTGCCTCTTAACCAACAGCATAAGAGTACCTACGATGATACAAGATACATCAATCGCATACGTAGACAACTGTGTTTATCTTGGGCAAAGCATTTCATTTAACAGACCGACAGAGAACGAAGTAGATCGTAGAATAAACAGTGCATGGAGAAGATATTGGTCATTGAAAGAAGTTTTTAAATCACGCGTCCCGATTCGCTTGAAAAAGAAAGCTATGGACACCGTTATATTACCCACTCTACTATACGGTTGTCAAAGTTGGACGCTAACGAAAGCAGTCACATATAAACTGCAAGCCTTTCAACGAGCAATGGAGAGGAGTATGTTGGGAATTAAACTCAGAGACCGTAAAAGAAGCAAAGATATACGGCTATGCACTAAAATTATAGATGCTGTGGAATTGGCTTGCAGGTTGAAATGGCGATGGGCAGGACACGTAGCCAGAGCGACAGATGGACGCTGGAGTGAAAAGGTTCTCCATTGGTACCCTCGCGATGCACCACGCACACGAGGCAGGCCCAGGCGTCGGTGGTGCGATGATATTGTGGCCGTGACCGGCCCCACTTGGACTAGAATAGCCCAAAACAGAGAGGAATGGCATAAGATGGAGGAGGCCTTCGCCCTTAAATGGGCACCCAATTAATTATAGTAACTGAACAATTGATTATGTAGCAAAATTTAATTTATTGTATTTTAATGAAGTCAATCAAGTCTATTTAAATGATTTATTTTTGTTATAATTTTATTGTTGATTATTGTTAAGATGCATGTTAAACTATCGCAAATGAATTTATTAGTTTTAAGAACCAAATGAATATTTTAATTTTAATTTTTGATTTTGATCATGAATGTTACTTTTAATATTGACTGTTGATTTGATTTTGAATGTTACTTTTTATTTTGATTGTTGATTTTGATAATGAATGTTACTTTTAATTTGAATGTTAATTTCGATTTTGAATGTTATTTTTTTATTGTATTTTAATGAAGTCAATCAAGTCTATTTAAATGATTTATTTTTGTTATAATTTTATTGTTGATTATTGTTAAGATGCATGTTAAACTATCGCAAATGAATTTATTAGTTTTAAGAACCAAATGAATATTTTAATTTTAATTTTTGATTTTGATCATGAATGTTACTTTTAATATTGACTGTTGATTTGATATAGAATGTTACTTTTTATTTTGATTGTTGATTTTGATATTGAATGTTACTTTTAATTTTGATTGTTGATTTTAATTTTCATTGTCGAATTTAATTTTTAATTTTGATCTTAATTCTAACTTTGATTAAGATTTGGTTTAAATGTTATGTTAATTTTGTTTTTAATACTGATTCTAAATGTAATTAAGATGTTTGTAATAAATTTGAATTGTAATGTTTGGGAAATAAAAGGCTTAAATAATAATAATAATAAATAATAATATCAGTGTGAAGTGTGATGTGATCATGGCGCGCCACGACAGTGGCGGTAAGTCCCCTCTTTGAGGAGTTGCTGGAAAGGACGCAGTCCTCACCGGACACGTTGCTTCAGGAGGTACGTGCACCAAATCAGGCGGGAGGAAACGACCGGATGTCGCCATTGTGAGGATCGGCCGGAGGACACGGTGGAGCACACTGTGGAGGTTTGCCCCGCTCGGGCGGAGCCCCGCCGTGTCCTCGTAGCGGCGATCGGCGGCGGCGACCTCTCGCGTCCCGCCCTGGTGCAAGCCATGGTCTGAGGCGAGGAGTAATGGGACGCCGTCGCCTCCTTCTGCGAAACAGTGATGCTAATAGCGAAGGAGGTGGCGGAATGTGTGAGGGAGAGAACATTTCGACCTAGCCGTCGTGGGAGACGCTCCGGGCTTCGGGGGCCACGTGACGGCTTCCAGCCACCGTAGATGCGGGCCTGTGGACGGTGAGTAATGGGCTAGCCCGGCGTCTGTCCGTCTTATGACGACGACATCAGGCCGTGTCGACGGCGCGTTCGTGTCACACGCGCGCCTCAAAGAGATGTCAGCAACATGGGAGGGGCCCGCCAGGGCTGCAAGTTGGACACAAAGATACCGCGGCCTCGACATAAAAGGCTAAGAAGGAACATGGGTGGTTTTTTGTCAGTTGAAGTCTGACACTCCCTTTCGATCTGCCCAAGAGCAGGAGGGGTTATTTGATCACTTTCCACCAACCCAAAAAACTAAAATTGTGTGATGTGATGAGAGGGACAAGAGAAAAAAAATGTTTGAAGCTAATAAATAATATTTGCATAGTAACTTTAATGTTAATTTATTAATATTTCGCACAAAACAACGAGTTATAACCAAAAAAAAAATGTTAAAAAAATGCGAAAGTTTGTGTGTGAGTTACTTCTGTTGTGAATGTTTGTTACTTCTTCACGTCTAAACGGCTGGAGCGATTTTAATAAAATTTGGTATGCAGTTAGCTGACACCTTGTATTAACACATAGGATAGTTTTTATCCCGATTTTATCTGCACGTGGGAAAATTTTCGAGTTGTAGCGGATGATGCTGCTGGCAACAGCTAGTAATATTATAGAGGCGAAAGTTTGTGAGGGTGTATGTTTGTTACTCTTACACGCAAAAACTACTGAACGGATTTGGATAAAATTTGGTGTACAGATAGCTCATAACCTGGATTAACACATAGGATAGTTTTTATCCCGATTTTATCTTTGCGTGGGATAATTTTCGAGTTGTAGCGGGTTAAGCCGCTGGCACAAGCTAGTTTTTCAGTACATTGTGGTACTAAAAAAAAAAAAATGACGAGCGCGCAATTTTTTTTTTTTAACTTTCTTGTTTGAGCATTTAGCAATGCATTCCAAAAGTTTTTATGAAAATTCATTGACCGGTCCTGGATTCCGAGGTATAAGTCTTACGGCACTCCACTATTATGACTCGACTCGATGATTATTATAGTTTTTCAGCACATGTAACTCCATAACTGAATGCGTACCAGAAAAATTAATGTTGTGCATAAACGAAGGAATTTTAAGGAGTTTTTTTTTAATTTTTGTTTGCATGATGATGTTGTTTTTCAACCGATAAGGGGTTTTCCCTGACAGTTTACAAAATATGATAATAATTTAAGCTTTATTTTAAAGTCAGAGCTTATCTCCCAATACAATACGATATAGATCTATCTATCTTATCTGATATATAAGATTATTTAAGCTAGCGTTTAAAACACAACAATTAACCCTCCTTCGCGCGGCGATGTTTTTATGGAGTAGGTTACTGGATTTTCTGCCATCTTCTACATACACCATATTCTGCCTATCACCATCAACTGGGCATCAATTCAGCTTCCGCGGCTGCTATTGAGAAAAACCTGCTGAAATAAATAAAATTCCCGACCCGGGAAGCCTTCTAGGTACGGAGATATTGTAGGTCAAAGTTTTAAAATTTTCACTAGTTTTTAAGGTAGGTACTTTAATTACCCCCATGGGTTGTTTGCTATTCAAAGCCTCCATCAGCACAACGTTTGAGTGTGCAATATTTTATTTTATCGTAGAAGGTAATTTTTTTCCCAAATAAAAAAGTCGTTTCCCAGCAATATTTTTTGGGTACTTAGCTTGATGTACATAAAGGACCGATGACCTGGTGAAGGTTGCGGGGATCCGCTGGATGCGAGACGCACGGGACCGGTCAATGTGGCGACACTTAGGGGAGGCCTACGTCCAGCAGTGGACGTCTTTCGGCTGAAATGATGATGATGACATAATGCCTGGTTAACGGCTTCGTGAAGACTCCGCTATATTTAAGACTGTTAATGTTATTGATTTAACTGCGGTTTCTTTACTAACCACTATTGGTAGTTAACACTTTATCTGCCAAGTTCAATAAGTGCCCTTTAGTAAGTAGACTCCGAGGCGGGTTGTGGGCACACACACGAATAAAAATATTGTTCAACCCATAGGCTGAGTGCTTTGCACCGAAAGTACCAGTAACCACACGTATTGCGTTGCTTTAAACTCAGTCCAAACTGGAATTTTCGCCGTCCATTATTTTCTAAGCCGTAGGTATTTACACAAGCATATATAATATTATTAAGCACAGTCTAACTGGTTTATTTTTCTTTTGTTCCTAATGTATATACATCCACAGAAAGCTTCCCATGTGTATGAATAATGTTTAATTTATGTATTTAACTAACCCTTTTGATGAAATCGCTTGTAAGACAAATATGCCTAAAGAAACATCGCTGAATGTAGGCCTATTACGAACGCGCGGAGAAAATACTTACTAATTGATAAACGCGAAAGTTTGTATGTATGTATGGATGTTTGTTACTCTTTCACGCAATAACTACTAAACGGATTTAGATTAAATTTGGTACACAGATAGTTTATAACCTGGATTAACACATAGGATAGTTTTTATCCCGATTTTATCTTCCCGTGGGATAGTTTTCGAATTGTAGCGGTCGAAGCCGCTGGCAACACCTATTTCATACTAACTTTCTACTCATTGTAAGGCGTAAAAACCGGCCAAGTGCGATAAGGACTCGCGTGTGCAGGTTTCGCATTAGGGTAGATTATAGCGAAAATAGAAAAACACATTCTGTGAAAATTACAACTGTCCACCTATTGCGGGTCATACTCATACGATACAGCACACTGACAGACAGCAGAGGTTCTAGGAGGAGCGGAATCTAGTATCCCGTTAGTTATTCTCTAGGTACGGGACCCTAAAAAGGAACATGTACCTGTTACTAAACAGATTTCGATGTGACTCACAGGTAGACCATGACAGGGTTTAAGATAGAGAATACTTTTAATCCCACCAAAATGATTTCCAGGGATAATTTAGAACTCCAAGCAGAGCTATTTTGATACAAATCGTTGGGTTTACTACTGCGACTTTATGCTAGGCCTACGTAACCCTATCAGGATCGTGTGAGTGGTTCACAAAAGCAAACTAAACTTTATGTTTTGATTATTATGGAATGTGAATAATTTAGATTTGTTGTTAGCCTCAGGATCCCGAGATTTTGGTTTACAGACTGGTAAACTGAGTTTAAGTCAACTCTATTATTCAAGATCGGGCTTACAGCTAGACTTTCTTTATTTGGATATTTTGGATACGCTAAGAGATGTTATATTAATTCTCAGTAATTTTCAGACTATGTTGTTAATAGTTAACTTGTTTAAGCTTTTCCAGTATTACTGTAAATACCATAAATGAACTCACGTTATTTTTTCCTACACCATGCCATCTGCCTGCTACATACAGAAAAAAAGTGTTTGTTTGTCCCGCAAAGGATAATTATAACAACAAATGATTAAAATAACAACAAAATGATAATAATATAAAAAATAAGCAAAAATAAGACAAACGAAATTGGTCCAGTAAGAGACCAAAAAACTTCTATCTCGGCATGGTGCTGTAATATTACAAAAAAAAAGAGACATACCCCTTTTACTGTGTTCACATTCTACATCTGGGCATGTGCACGTAGGCTGGCTGCGAGACTACGCACCTTTCTGAAGAACATCACGAACATAGGCCAGTGGATATCGTTCTAGAGCATTGCTTCCCGGCGTTTATTTCATTGCGTGGACAATTTCATCACGACCATCATAAAGTAGTGTCAGCAACAAGTGGCCTTTCGTTGAAAAGCTACAGGTTGATCGCAGTCACCATTTTCTGTAGGCTTACTAGACCAGCACATGTTATGCAAATTACCATGGCTTCGCCCCCGTGTCGTTCAGTGGGTAATTAGAATTGTTTTATGTGTGTTCTCTTTTCTAATTCAGTTTTAGGGCGCCTTCAAATTAGCCGCAAAGAGCCGCGCGGTGGCAGCGCGGCTGCAGCGCTGCTTTGTTAATCCATATAAATAAAGCACGCGCGACTGCAGCGCTACATCCGCGCTGCGGGTGTGCGGTTTTAAATCCGCGATTTTTATATGGATTAACAAAGCAGCGCGGCGGCAGCGCTACAGCCGCGCTGCCACCGCGCGGCTCTTTGCGGCTAATTTGAAGGCGCCCTTAGTCTTATATTTTTTTTTACAGAGTGTCATAATTATTTGCATTAGCGAAAAAACTCTTTAAATAAAGATTAAAAACAACATTTCTTAAACGCTTAAATTTTATATTCTGATGATGATTCATCATTTCAGCCAAAAGACGTCCACTGCTGGACATAGGTTTCCCCCAGGTGTCACCACGTTGACCGGTTCCGTGCGTCTCGCATCCAGGGGCCCCCGAAACCTTCACCAGGTATTTCGTCTAAAGGACTGATGAAAATAATTCAGTTTGGGAGAAACCGAAAATCAGAAGGTTTTTGCTGAAAAAAGATGATAATTATTATTACTTCTGATAACGAATGGTTATTAGGATTTAATTGGAATAAATCCTTGTCTAACCGAGTCTTGTCTAACGGAAAATTTTGGAAATGGGCATCTATCAAACCTAAGTCCATGTTTTCACACATTGGTACTTGTGATACGTATTCAACAAGATAACATCATACTGGATTCCGTAATACTACGTTTACGTAATAGCACACAGCACCCATATTGTACACATCATGTTTAAGTCCAATGTAAAGGGACCTTAATTGCAAAACCTATTGTAAAACCTATTGCCCTCAACCGTACACAAACTCAGACTCTCTGGCTATTACTGAGAATTCCTAGTGACACTTTACCCGATTTGGGAAATTATCTCATGGTCAACAGTCGCACTTGCGACCACTTCGTGTAAACAAACAGATAAATCTATTATTAAACTGCATTTTATAATTGCTTATCAGTTATAACACAGCCATCATCCCAGTATCGTCCGATAAGTGGAAATAACCGGAACATGATGGATTACCGTCAAATTACCCGGCTGATGGTACTCGGCTAATGATTAGCCGCCGTTACTGATAACGGAGCATTATTAGTTAGATATACGAGGGGATGACATCATCTATTATGGTGAACTGGTCTAAGGGGAAAGTGAGGTAGGTATTCATAGAAAAAGCTGAGAAAAGTTTGTAACGGATCAGCTGTTTTGTTTTCCCTAGCTACGTTGCTAGCTTTACTGATTTTCCTATTTATTTTATGTATTTTCTAGTTATACTTCGTGATATTTGGTTAAATAACACTTTGCATTACACCAGCTGAAATCCCCGAAAGCTTTCACCGAATAGGGGGCAAGTATGTTGCCAGCAATATTTATTATATTAAATGTTGCCAGCCACTGGACATAAATACAGACTTCGTGACTGCTACTGAAACAATCCCGAAGAAATAAACTCAAAAACACTTTGCCCGACCCGAGCATCTAACCCACGACGTCTTTCCGACGAGTAGTAGTACAGTCAGCATCAGAAGTTTAACGAATTATCTTCTGAAACATTAAAAATAATAGCTGGAGTCCTGTACATAAAGGAATTAAAATTTCGAAATGTTCAGCTACTTCTGATGCTGACTGTACTACTAGCACAGTTCAGGAAGCTCAAAATAAATCAAATATCCATTAGCTCATCTATCTCAATAATTTAGTAAATAGGTAGTTATAACATGAGGCGTGCCGTAACAATATTTGGATACGCCAAATATTTTGGCGCCGACACGCGCGCGTGTATTTTTATCAGAGTCATCAATCACGACATGATTGTAAACCGTATTTCGTAGCACATACGTTATCCTACTAATATTCTAAACGTGAATATTTGTATATGTATGGATGGATGTTTGTTACTCTTTCACGCAAAAACTATTGAACGGATTTGGATAAAATTTGGTACACAGATAGTTTATAACCTGGATTAACACATAGGGTAGTTTTTATGCCGATTTTATCTTCCCGTGGGATAATTTTCAAGTTGTAGCGGTTGAAGCCGCTGGCAACAGCTAGTATGAATAATATTATAATGTTAAGGAAGTAGCAGTTATTGTATGGATGGACTTATTAAAAACGGTTAAAAAACTAGTATATATAAACTAGTATATAAACGCGACATTTTTTTTGGTGTCTGGCAAACCATTAAATGACCCCTCCCGGTCTGGGCAGAGCAGAAGGGAGTGTCAGACGTCTACTGACTAAAAACCACTATACGTTCCTCCTTCTTAGCTCTTTGTGTTCCGTGGCCGCGGTGGCTCTTTTGAACAGTCCCTTCTCCTTTGAGGCGCGTGGAACACGAACGCGGCCTGTCATCATAAGACATACGGATAGTGAGCTAACCCATTACTCATCGAAGTTCGATTCCCAGGACAAAATCAGATTATTGCTACTGGAAAACAAGCCTCGTTGTTCACGTCGTCGAAAATGGTTATTGGATTTTTAAAACAGAAAATTTTCAGTAGCAGCCACGAATTCGGGATTTGTGACTGGTTGATGTCAATAGGCTTGCCCCCTATTATGTGAGACTTAAACATTACAGGCGAAAGGTTTACTATTAGGCCGCAAATTCGGGGAAGCGTTTCTTGCAGCGTGCAGCGGGGCGTTACATGGACAGTTCTATTAACCGCCCCGCTGCACACTGCAAGAAACGCCTCTCCGAATTTGCGGCCTTAGGTATACCTCTGCCTTACTCTTCGGAAATTACAAGCGTGATGTAATGTTATGAATTCCGCCGAATTCTGCCGCCCAGACAAACAAACATGGACGTCATGTTTAGTGTGACCTTGAACCTCTGTTCAAGGCTGCAACCTATGAACTTTTCTTTTCTTTTCGCTCCCAAATGCACCATAAATTAAACCAAGGTAAAAAAAAATACATTCTCACTTCAAACGCCAGATTGAACGGTTCAACTCATCTTGTACAAATAAACGTTTCATTAATCAACGTTTTCTCATTCGCTCGACATTTCAAAACACTTTAACGTCAATCCAAACTAAACTGTGTTGAATATATTTTTATTACTAATACCTACACGTTTGAACTAAGTATAGGCAATTGCTCATGGCTGCACAAACAATTGAAAAGTTGAATATTTCTTATTCTACGTTCTGCTCGTAAGTCACATATGAAAATGTTAAGAAATGGGTCGGAAAACTTACCTGTGGATTCGTAATTGTGAATCACTTACAAAATTCTAACTAAATCACATTACATTGTTCTACATAAATGACATTAAAAGTCCTGGTGGATGTTCACGGGAGCCCGCGAAATTCAATTTTTTTTACGTTTTTAGCGATTTGCAGGTCAGTGCTAGGTTGTATGTTAGTGAAAATATGATTTGCGGGTGTAAGACGTATGCAGTTACAGAATTAAAATCATCATTACAACCCTCCAAGTTCATGTAACTCTCAAGAATGACCTTTTGATGAAATACTCATTCTTGACAGTTAGTTACAATGATACCGCGGTCTCGACAAAAACGGGCTAAGAAGGAATATGAGTGGTTTTTAGTCAGTAGAAGTCTGACAATCCCTTTCGCTCTGCCCAAGAGCGCTCCCGCTCTTGGGCAGAGCGAAATTCAACCCGCTATAAAAAAGGGCCCCTTTAGGAGGCTATGCTTGGAGTTTCCTTGCGTGATCGAATCAGAAATGAAGACATCCGCATGAGAACCAAGGTTACCGACGTAGCCTGAAGAATTACCAGACTAAAGTGGCAATGGGCAGGGCACACTGCTCGCTGAATGGTTGGCCGATGGGGCAGAAAATTCCAAGAGTGGTGACCGTGAATCGAACGACGACGTTACGTTGGAAGGCCTCCCACTAGGTGGACCGATGACCTGGTGAAAGTTGCGGGGTTCCGCTGGATGCGAGACGCACGGGACCGGTCAATGTGGCGACGCTTGGCGGAGGCCTATGGTGGACGTCTTTCTGCTGAAATTATGATGATGACGTATGATTTTATTGTCATAGAATGCTAATATTATGAAACAGAAAATTAAAAGTTTTTCTACCAACCCATTTCATGTAGCCATACCTATCACTTACAATATAGGTATACTACTGCAGATAACTAGGACCCCTTACAGGCCAGCCTAACGCAAATAAAACGCAATCTTTCTTGCATTTAAACCCACGCGGGTATCGTCTCGTGTGCAACTCTCCTGTAAATTACTAGGAAGGTCAAATGTTACGTGTTTCACCTGTATTTCAATATATTGTTATCCTGTAGTAATTACGCGTGTTTCCCAGAAATACTGAAGTTCCGATATTTTTTCTGCGAATTTCGGTCGTTCCCGAGGTTAGAGTGTTGTCTTCTCGGAATTCCGAAATATAACAAAAACAAAGATGGCCTTGAACCTAACCTATTTGTGTAAAGTCGTCTGAAAGTCGACTGTGGTAACACTGGACTAGCGTAGTAAGAAGTTTAAATTGAACTAGTGACCGGGGCGGCTTCGCACGGGTGCAAAAACCTTCCTCTTGAATCACTCTATCTATTAAAAGAACCCGCATCAAAATCCTTTGTGCAGTTTTAAAGTTCTAAGCATACATAGAGACAGACAGCGGGAAGCGACTTTGTTTTATACTATGTTGTGTGAGTAGTGATAGTGATGATAGTGAAATGAAAGATTGAGGTCAAGAGTAAGCCCATATTAAATAATAAAAAATAAAAAAATACTATGTAGCGGTCAGAGCCCAGCTCATACTGGTTAAGGTACATGACATGATCCTTAGGGCATACAGGACAGGATGCCAGACTCAAAGAAAACTCGTGTTTTATCTAACACAATAAGCATAAAATTATGGACGAGAATACTATACCAGGTCAAATGAAATAAATTGAGGAAACTTGACAGATATTTTTCCCACATTTGGCGCCACGATTTCTATTACTTCTGCCGTCTTTAATGGGCCTACCACACGCACAGGCTTCACCACAGTCTGCGAGATTACACGGTGCACACACATCGCGCGTGTGGTTGGTAATGGTAATATAGTTTTACCAACCATACGCGCAATGTACCGTGTGCACCGTGTAATCGCGCAGGCAAAACTGTGGTGAAACCTGTGCGTGACGAAACGCGGCTATTTCGTTGCTCGGTGGGGGAACACTTTTGTGCAACATTGACTCTATTCATAAACATACATAACATGATAGAACGGGTCACCTCGGTACCTATACAAAAAAGTATATGGAGGTACTACCCATATTTGTATCCGTCTCTGTTTGTTGCGGGAATGGTGGGCATCAACACGTTAGAAGTAAGTCGAAAGTGTGCGCTGTTGATGCACTACTATTTATTACTCAATATTATGATTGACGATGGGGCTACGTTAGCTCGTTGTTCACTGTTTGCCCCGGATCGCGGGCCTGTGCCTCGCGAGGCTTGTTCGCGGCTTCCTCTGTGCGTACCCAAACGGCTCGCTATGCGCCCACAACCCAGGCGATGAATTTGTTAAACGCTCTGATAGCTCAGGAATCGGATCTAGATTTGTTTTTGAGTAACAATAAAGCTATGCTTAATTATTGTATTTTTTTTTTAAGTTAGTGTATATATATTGACTTGCTGCACGCGTTGGTGTAAACTGTAAGTGCAGCAAGTAACTGATTAAATAAATAAATAACATGATGCCTCTAATCGCCGAAGGGATAGGTAGAGTTGTACCTGATAGTACACCACGTAGTAGCCTTGGAGTCTGGCTTGTGCCCAGTTGATGGCAATAGCCTAGAACTGGCAAAATGTTATGTAATGAGCACTTTTAGTCTAGCCATATTCGTCACAGAACCGATGACCGTTGGAGTAGACGTGTTCTTGAGTGGAGACCGCGAATCGGCAAGCGTAAGGTGGGACGCCCTCAGGCTCGGTGGAGCGATGATCTTCGCAGAGTGGCTGGTAACAACTGAATGAGAGTTGCCGAAAATCGAGTTGAGTGGCGTAAGTGCTTGGCCAGACTGCAAACGCGGGCGCGGGGCGGGCGCGGCGCGACAAACTTAAACGTACGGAACTTCATTTGAGTGTCCGTAGTGGGCACGCGGGCGCGGGAAGCGGCGCGGGCTACTTTCCGCGGGGAGCGCGCTGGCAACTCGTGCCATAGCTCGTTAATACAAGTGGCCGCAGTGACTGCGCGGGGCGGCAAGCGATAAACCGCGCGGGAGCGGCGTATCTCAAACTTTAGTCTGCGCCAGATAACCAGATAAATTGGATTTATTTATTTAGCTTTAACTTTTATAAGTTAAAGCTTAAGAAATTAATCCAATTATTTATAATTATTTATAGAAGTATCCAATTACTTAAAATAACCGAATTTTAAAATTCTTACCAAAAAAATTTTTGCTTTTTTTTTGCTTCGGCGTAAGTTGTTATTTTTTTTTATAATATAATTTTCTATATTTTGTAATATGTAGTCAAACGTATCCATTGACATTCTTGTATATTCAAAAAACTTTTGAGGTTGCTCTCGCAATCTTTCATACAGTGTGTAAAATTCTCCTTCATTTTCTCTGGTTAAATTAATTTTATTAACTCCATTTTTCACTTTTAGCATTTGCCATTTAAAGTAAGAATTTTCCAATAAAAACAAGTCTTCGTCATCCATATTATATTTTGACAAACACTGGACGAACAGTTGAACGCGACAACGCTCGGAACGAAATCGCGGTCCAGTGCGGACAGGCAAATCGCGCGCGTTGCCGCACCCGCGCCGCTCCCCGCGCCGGGCTGCCAGTCTGGCCAAGCACTAAGATTAAAGAGGCCTATATCTAGCAGTGGATTGCAATAGGCTGATGATGAATGAGCACTTTTAGAACGTCAAAATTACATAACCTTTCTTTGCAGTCGGGTAAAAATGAGAGTCCTCCACCACATTCAAACCCCCAGTGTTTTTTGCTGGGGCAAAGAAACGAATTCCTTAGTTTCTATCAAATATCATCTACGTAATACTTATTTTTATCTGACCGTGACCATGCATACCCTCATATTTCTTAGTTTCGATAAAAATAACAGTTTAATAAAGTATTTCTGAATTCTCAATACTAACGAATGTTAGAATTATTGTTACTTTCTGTTTAGTCTAAATAGTAGCGTCAGGAAATAAATCTTTGTGTCTATAAATTGTTGCTTACAAATTATAATAGACTGGTTTTTAGTTACTTAGTGCATTTTTGCATGACTGTAATAGTTTACACAAATGTAAATAATAGGGTGTTGATAGGTTAAACGAGGGTCATATCACACCTTAAATAAGCGAACTTTAGAAGTACATTTATAAATACCCTACAAAGTGATTTGCATTTTCATGGGCAAATAAAAGACAGTCCTTCGCACTTTATGAATTATTTTACAGGGGGTTTCTTGATGTCCAAGTTATGTGTTTATACTTGTTAAACATGCGTTAGTGCTTGGCCAGACTGGCAGCGCGGGGCGGGGAGCGGCGCGGGTGCGGCAACGCGCGCGATTTGCCTGTCCGCACTGGACCGCGATTTCGTTCCGAGCGTTGTCGCGTTCAACTGTTCGTCCAGTGTTTGTCAAAATATAATATGGATGACGAAGACTTGTTTTTATTGGAAAATTCTTACTTTAAATGGCAAATTTTACACACTGTATGAAAGATTGCGAGAGCAACCTCAAAAGTTTTTTGAATATACAAGAATGTCAATGGATACGTTTGACTACATATTACAAAATATAGAAAATTATATTATAAAAAAATAACAACTTACGCCGAAGCAAAAAAAAAGCAAAAATTTTTTTGGTAAGAATTTTAAAATTCGGTTATTTTAATTAATTGGATACTTCTATAAATAATTATAAATAATTGGATTAATTTCTTAAGCTTTAACTTATAAAAGTTAAAGCTAAATAAATAAATCCAATTTATCTGGTTATCTGGCGCAGACTAAAGTTTGAGATACGCCGCTCCCGCGCGGTTTATCGCTTGCCGCCCCGCGCAGTCACTGCGGCCACTTGTATGAACGAGCTATGGCACGAGTTGCCCGCGCGCTCCCCCCGGAAAGAAGCCCGCGCCGCTTCCCGCGCCCGCGTGCCCACTACGGACACTCAAATGAAGTTCCATACGTTTAAGTTTGTCGCGCCGCGCCCGCCCCGCGCCCGCGTTTGCAGTCTGGCCAAGCACTTTGTTTGCAAATTTATTTAAGAAGCAGTAAATGACAGAATTGTCGCTTTCTGATTGCAGAGTGCACGATGGTAATAGTTTTTGGGCTTAGCTGCCAAATTAGTCATCTCCTTCTCTGATTCCTTTACAAAATATACTGAGCAGTCTATTCACTGTCAGGATTACCAATTTTTCTCACTTCTCTACTATCCTTTTCTAACATAACCCCATTTGCTACAGGTAGATGACCGAAAGCCTCCAGATGCTGAACCCAAGCCCAAGCTTAAGGTGAAGAATGCAGGTGTACCGGAGAATCTGACCGTTGTCGCTCTACCCCTGAAAGAATCCGATCACGAACTCCAGCTTAACGTGTCATGGCTCCCTCCCTCGGGTAAGGCTTTTATTTTTATACCTGCCTACGGAAAACTGGCGACCCGGCCGTTTGATATGGGTGCAATGTTTTCTGATGACTTATTAGAAACTCAAGAGTTTTTGGGCAATAGTTTAGTGAACATGAATATCCGCAATAACATAACAAAACATAGCTTCACGTTCGTGATCCCCGACGGGTAAGGCAGAGGTATTTCCATTGGTACATTTCGCCAGTTATGATTAAGTCATGCATAGGGGGTAAGCCCATTGCCATCAACCGAGTGCAAATCCAGACCCTGGCTGTTACTGAGAAATTTATTGATGGCAAAAACTCAATACCTCTTTGTTCGACCTGGGAATCGAACCTAGGGTCTCATGCACACCAATGACCCTTGAGACTATTAGACCAGCGAGGCAGCTTTCCGTAATTAGTGATGGTAAAATGGTATACCAAACTCCATGTGCAATCAAGAAGAACTAAACGGTAACCGGGGCAGCGGTGGCGGCGGCGTGGTGGCGGCCCCGACTTACGAACAGTCGTGGGTTCAAACCCAGGCAGGCGCATTACTATGTGTAATTTATTTCATCACCACATCGTGAGGAAAACGGCCTGTCTTAGAAACAAAAAAAAATCGAAGACATTTGACATCTACCAACCCGCACTGGGCCCGCGGATGGTTTATAGCGGTGGATTATAGCTCATTCCCCTCCTAGAGAGGAGGCCTGAGTCCCTGCAGTGGGAACATTATAGGCTGATGATGATTATGAAACGGTAACAAAGCCTTTCGATTTACTGCGTTTTATTTTACATCTACCGCCTTATTCATAAAAATAGAGTTGTTTAACTTAAGCTTGGTTTATCTCGCATGCCGTCTCACTTCAATAATATTCAAATGACAGTGACGGCATGCGAGATAAACCATGCTTAAGTTAAACAGCTCTTAACTATTTTTATGAATAAGGCGGTTAGAGTCTAGATATCTTTTGTTTAAATCGCAGAAAACCTCATCTTCAATACTCATTTCCTTTTTAAGATCTTTTATTAGATTTTCATTTCCTTTCGCGACAAACAGACTAGACGGCTAGACCGCTTAAAAGGACGGTTCATTTCATATCTGTTGAACCTTAAATGTCAGAGTATTGTGGTCCAATCAGAGAGATTAAAGATGTTACCGAGAGGGTATCAGATAAAAAGAAATGTCATACAAAGTGTAAACGGAGTTTCACAAAGATTTGACGGTTTTGTGAAGGTCCGTTTACAAGGATTATTTACATAAAATATACTTTTTTTCTGAGTTGAAAAATCACGGTTTACGGTAAGACTTAACCCGTCGGGACTGCGGGTTGATCACAAAGATTCCGCGGCCTCGACATAAAGGGCTAAGAAGGAACATGGGTGGTTTTTAGTCAGTAGAACTCTGACACTCCCTACCGCTCTGCCCAAAGCGGGAGGAGTCATTTGACGATGCCCGCCCTCCAAAAAAAAAAAGACCGTAATTACTCTACTCGACAGTCCGACGGTCACATCACGAAACTAGCTCTGCTCTACTAACTTCTTCAGGTCTAATCAAACATCAGCCACTGTTAATTTTATTGTGCCCCTGAAGTTCTCCCGATGACAGTGCGAAAGTCATCGGACATTCGAACGTGATTAGGGACGCATAAGTATTACGTATAGTAAATAAACGCTCGCGCCTTGTACGCACGTAATCGGGATACTTGGACCGAGTGCGTTGCTTATCAATGTTTGCGACTCGTTAGTTACACATTATGGTCCTCCTACGCATATGAAGATACCTACCTACCCTGCCTGTGAGAGGGACATATTTTTATCTTACCTTCATCATCATCATTTCAGCCAAAAGACGTCCTCTGCTGAACATAGGCCTCCCCCAGGCGTCGCCACATTGACCGGTCCCGTGCGTCTCTCATCCAGCGGTTTCCTGCAACCTTGACCAGGTCATCGGTCCACCTAGTGGGAGGCCTTCCAGCGCAACGTCTTCCGGTTCGCGGTCGCCATTCCAGAACTTTTCGGCCCCATCGGCCATCCGTTCTGCGAGCAATGTGCCCTGCCCATTGCCACTTAAGTCTGGCGATCGGGCTACGTCGGTAACCTTGGTTCTCAAGCGGATGTCCTCATTTCTGATTCGATCACGCAAGGAACTATCTTACCTTACACTCGATATAATATTATACATAAACTCATACCTTTTTCCCATGGGGTAGATAAAAACCACACAACGCCACCCGACAAGATCCTTACCATACTCCTTTTGCGTCGTCATACACACAAGCCGGTCGCGAGCATTGACGTCACAAACTGAAAGCATGAAAATAATGGCGTACAGATTAGAATGACTTGCGATGGTTCACGGTGTCCACCAATGGTGGCCAGCGCAGATATTAAAAACAGTCTATTCACTGTCCTCCATTGTGGGGCAAGCTGGTGTGTCCACCACCAGCTTGCCACACAATGGTGGACAGCCGGGAAGCAACGATATTTACGTGCTATTAAGGCTCAGGTTCATGTTTTGTTATTGTTTGTTCGTTAATTTGGTCGTTTGGATAGTGGAGGTACTAAGCTTAAAAATAATAGGCGCTCGGGTTGATCTTCAGGTTAAACTTGCCTGGGTTGGTCCTTGGATGAGATTCCTCCATGCCTCGGAAAGCATTCGTAAATGAAACGTTATACAAACAGACAGCATTGTAGCGCAAGTTCCAGCTATTACTGACTAATGTTGAAAGACAGCATATACCAATCGAATTACAACTGATTGCAAGTCGTTAATGCATTGTGTTGATGCTTTTTGTTGACGCCACAGACGGGAATGCAAATAATTGCGTACAGGTTAGAAAAGAATGACGCATTGAGTTGCAGTAAGATTTGCGTGCTCTTGAGATTCAGGTCGATGTTTTGTTACTGTATGTTTGTTAATTATAAATGTTTGGATGGTTTGGTGGAGGAGCTTGTAACTAAAAATAACAGGCGCTCATGTATTCTTCTTCCATGCTTCTCCTACTATCTACTCTTCATATCATTAGACTACTCCTTTCTTGTCATAGCTTCGGTATTCCTATAATCTTATACCCATTTCACATTCATGCTCAAAACTGTCCTCACGGCATTTTCCTTATTCCTTCACATCACATTCTAATACCACGACAACCGATTACCACACAACTTTACAGTCCCTGGCGCCACTTTCAGATTTCCTCTTATGTACTCATTTCTTATTTTATTTAGATTTCGTGCTATAGTTATGCAAAATGGGAAAACCCAAAGCCTAAAGAAGAGTGTTAGATCCGTACCTATATACACAAAAAAAAAACGTCCTATCATATCACCCGACTTATCGATGACTATGAAATATATCTGTTATCTTTGTTTTGCAATTACAATATGTGTGCAAAGAATATTTATCTTTTCCAATTTGACATTATTTCGGTAGATAATCGAGCACTTCTGCGTATCTATTCCTAATCTAAATATGACTTTAGCTTCCACCCGATTGGTAAGCCTGTCCAATGTCATTGCTACAATCGATTGATAGTAGGTTTTACCCGCCAAAACATGATCGGACAAGTGCAGAGAAAGTGGACTATTTTTAACATGAAATGCCTGGTGATAAGACTGCGTAACTTAAGCCGGCTTGTGCAACTTAGAAGATAGGAATGTTGTGTGCGGGGGAACTCCCCTTTGACATTCTGTCCTACTCAAGTAATCAGATATGATGCTCTGCATTGTTTTCATTCCTCCTGGCATATTTCATTTAAGAGTGTGGATCGATGCATTATATTAATATCTGTAATCGAACCATAGAGCGAAGGAAACTAAGAGTTAAAATTGCTAAACGTATAAGGAACAGTTTAGGGGTAAATGCCACCTTGATGTCTAACAGGGAAGTATGGAAAATTGCGCCGTCCCCAAATTTAATGGGATAAGGGCAGGAAGATGATGGTGAAAAGAAACAGTTTACTTCGATTCAAGACACAAATAGCAGACGTTTGCAAGACAGCCAGTAAATTAAAATGAAACTAGGTAAGCCACATCTACCGCATGCCCCATCAAAATTGGGCCAAAGTGGGCACAGATTCGGTTCGGAACATCTTAACCAGGCGACGCAGTAGGCCTAAAAGAATAAGGCTTGACAAAGTGTACTGGTATCAAGATTGAACCCAAACAGAGAGAGAAGGGAGGCTTTTGCAATGCAGTGGGACACATCAGCCTCATAAATGGGTGCAATAGGTAAAGTCAATCAATTCAATCCCTCACTGCAGAGCTACGGTAAAACTTAACCTAACTTTAGGACAAGCTAAAACAGTCCCCTCCAAAAGACATCAAAGTAACGCCTCAAAAAACCATGAAAAGAATTCTTCAAAGACACTTCACAACGATGATAATTTGAACCGAAATTCTCACATCATTCCTTCACGCCTTGTCTTTAACAAAGCTTCATAAAACACGTTTTCTACACTAGTAGGTTTATAAATGTATGTATCATAGATGAATAAATACTCAAATCTATCATCAAAACATATAAATTATGTGTTGCGTGCATCTTCGGACCAGATTTCGACGTCAACTTCATTCTTGTAAATCATTCAGCGGTTGTGTACGTCATTCATTGTTTAGCCAACGATTTAGGGCTCTCTCATCTCATTTGTTATTAGCAATTTATTATTCTTAGGGTAGACCTCCAAGAAAAAGAAAAAAATACCGATTGATTTTTTTGCAGCCCTAATCTATACTCTTCATAATAATATAATCTATACATCTATAAAATATAAACATCAATGCTAATAAATAAAATTGTAGTGTCTGTTTGTAATTTATATGTAACAGGTTTTTAATAAATGCATAAATGAAAGTATAATATAGGTACGGACTTGGTACAAGAGTTTTTATTATTTTTATCTGCCGGTCTGTTTATTCCGGCAAATCTTCGAAACAGTTGGACCCATTTTGATGGGTCTTTTACTCGAAGATAGCTGGGGTCATATTTTTTTTTAAAAACATTTGGGATCAAAATAATTTGGAAAATAGGCTAGACAGATTGATTTTTGGAGCTCACGCGTTCTCATAACCACAGGGTCTAACACTATTAATTATTAGGATAACCTTAACGCGTCTCACAGTATGGCAAAGGGTCTCAATAACACGATTTCTATAATGTTATAGGGTTACTTAGGCCGCGTTTATACCAAACGACGTTAAATACAGTCCTTCCTTTCCATTCCTTTCAGTGTAATTTTCAATACTATTGAAATTACAGTGAGTGGTGGTGACAATAAGATTGCTTTTAGGCTAATCTCACTGATAAGTCTTTCATAATTATAGTGATATTTATTCTCGGTACTTTATTGATATTGACTGTAGTAGGTAGGACAGTCAGAATGTATGAAAAACATCAAGTTAAATACAAACACCCAATTAAGGCTTCGTTGGTCGAGGTCCTGGATTCGATTCCCAGTTTGGGTTTTTAAGCAGGAATTTCTCAGTAGCTGTAACGGATTCTAGATTTGTAACCGGCTGTTGGAAATTGGAAAGCCCTCTATTAGTTCATGAGAATTTTTATAATTCAAAATATCTTAAACGACCCGCTCGTTTAAGATATTTTGAATTATAAAAATTCTGTACTATTAGATACACTTCTACCTAACTTGGCGAGATTGTAGACCTGATGTTATGTAAAATTGGCCTACCAATTTTAAATAATATTGAACTACCGATATACCGATATATCGATACTTGTGAATATTATTTATCCTTGTTACAGGAGTCCCTGCGAAAGGATATACCGTCGTGGTGACTAGTGTGACTGAGACTCACGACTGCTCTTCACAAGATTGCTATCAAACGGTTAATAAGGTGAGTCTGCACAGTCTGCAGCATAACACTTGATTTTGTTTTCTAGAGCTAGCGAGTAATAGCGAAGTATGGAACTGGAATAAGGGCAAGAGATGAAAATGTTGAGGAATTTATAGTGTATTCAGCTGCGTCTGGTTAGACTGGAAGTCGACCTCAGCTTAGTTTGAAATAGGCTTGGCACATGCTGATGATTATCTGTCAAAGTATGATCCTCATTCTGGTTCGGAATCTAATCGCGCAGTTTGGACGCACCTTTTCTAATGCTTTTAATTTGAATAAAATACAAGTCGTAATTGGTAGGTAAACTATATTTATACATGTTTGGTCTATTCTTCCAAAAGTCGTCTATAACATAAATTGCTCTATAATATACCTGTTCCATAACATACTTGTTCTATACCATACTTGATCCATAACAATACATACTTGTTCTATAACATACTTGATCCATAACAATACATACTTGTTATATAACATACTTGATCCATAACAATACATACTTGTTCTATAACATACTTGATCCATAATATACTTGCTCTATAACATATTTGCTCTATAACACACCTTTTCTAAAACATACTTTTTCTATAACCCACAGACGTGGGTTTTAGTCCCAGAGAGCTGGACCAGCGTACCAGGCGGGTGCGCTATTCGACCTGGATGCGCATACTTGGTCAAACTGAACGCTGATCCCTGGGACGGTTACACAACCGCAAATCTAACCAAGGAGTTTAAAGGTAAGTTTATATTATCACAGCAGTTTGAAATCAAATACAGAAAGTTATGAGGTTGCTGCACAAATGTTGCTAAGTTCTGTTCAGTAGGTAATGTCAATTAAAAGCATTACAAAGTTTGTCCAAAAAAAATAAGAATTTATATTTAATTTATAAAAATGTACAGAGTGGAAGAGGCGCCGACACTAAAACGGTTACCACTATATAAGGTCCCATTAAAATAGGTGGACACAAAAAAAAAATGTGTATATGATTTGGTGCATATTTGGCTCTTCTGTATCACATTTACATGCATATTATGGGATTTTGATGGTGTATATCAAACGATTGTTATTTATATATTAAAACGATAAAAAAACAGTAAGGAAACTGGAATGTACGAGTACTACAACTAAAAAATAATTTACTGGCTAACGGCCTATGCCCTTTTTCAAGGTCTGGGTCCCAGTGTGAGAACTGTGTAAAGTCTGATGGTTCTCCGTTTACTGGATGTAATCAAGAAGCTCTTTGCCAGTTTTGCAGTACCGGGCGCGAGCGGGAGCACACTGCATGAGGCCGTATGGCTTGGAGACACGACGTATATTGTTCGTGATCGTCAGTATGGAACATCGATGACGAAGAAATAAGCCATGCTTTTTCTTTCTTTCTAACAAGCATGTTTTATTCCAGAATGTGAGGCAGGGGTATGCTCCTGCGCGTACTCCCCCCGCATCCCCTCACCAGTGGTATCCGCGGTTCCAGTCACCATTAATAGCCAATTGTATTCCAACGTAAGCTGGTATCTGCCCATACCGGAAGAACCTCAGAGACTGCCTGCTGGGCTGAACAAGCAAAGCTACATCATTACGTTAGTATTGGTATTAAAACTTCTAATATACGAAAATTTGGAGAGACAGATATTTATTACTTATTCACACTGAACTGCAAAGAGATAGTTTATAACTTGGACCAATATTAAGTTACTTATAATCCTGGTAGTACGGCCCCATGTGATAATTACCGTACTCATAACGAAGTCGCAGGCAGAAGCTAGTCATCATTATCATTATCATCAGCCATAAGACGTCCACGGCTGGACAAAGGCCTGCCCCTTAGAACGCCATAAAGTACGGCAGCCTGCCCTTTGCATCCACCGGTTGCCTGCGACTCTCACGATGTCGTCGGTCCACCTCGTGGGAGGCTTACCAACGCCGGTCTTCAGGTTCGTGGTCGCCACTCGAGAACCTTCCTTCTCCATCGGTTGTTGGTTCTTTGAGCGATGTGGCCTGCCCATTGCCACTTCAACTTGCATATTCTGAGAGCTATGTCGGTGACCCTGGTTCTTCGGTGAATTTCCTCACTTCGGAAGCTAGTATATTCAAATAAAATTAAAACAGCCTTCAAAATTCACGAGACGTCACACACCGAACAAATGGCGAACGTTTTACATACTACCTTGCTTCGTCCACATTCTTACATCTGCTGGCCTACCAGGATTAAATGCAGTAAGTATGTTTTAATCTGACTTTAGAGCGGGAAAGAGATGGAATTTTAAAGGACGGCTAGCTCTTTCCCAGTCTGGAGGTCATGGTAATAAACGCAGTGAAGGAGAAACACTCTCTGAAATTATATTACTCAATTGAATTATTCATCTAAACGTCAAACAATAATAAGACAAGGATATTAGATATTAATTCATCCCTAACAATGGTTTGAAAGAAATACATTTGGTTTTGATACTTATATTTTTCCTTATAAAAAAATACGAAGTTCTTATTTACATTACAGGTGCTTGTATTCCCACGTAGTTACCTCCTGTCGTTTCCTCAAGGAAAATGGATTGGTTATTGGCGGGCACGCGTCTTGCTATGCCACGCCGGGAATTAATTTTTGGGGCTGCGTACCAGGAAGAATCTTCAATCCAAAGACGGTTTAGATGCACACTATTTATTGTACAGCTTTGGGTACACAACCGTTGATACATACAATGTTTCTTATATACTTTTAATAATTAAATAATTGAGAGGGAAAAAAACGTGACCGCACAGGTTAGCTCTTAGCTGGCAAGGGGAGGCGGAAGCAGTGTGGTGTTGCCACTACAAAAATATTACAACATTATTGCCAATTAATGATACTTAAATTTTACTAGAAAAAGAATATTTTTATGTTGTTGCCAACATAAGTTGGGGGGGGCCTACGGCAGTAGGATTACATAAAAAAATATATTAATTAAGTAAACCAGATTTTACAGAACAAGTACTTACTGAGTTACTTTGAATAAGGAAGTTATATAATCCAACAAGAGGAACATTTACACAGTACTTACAATTATATTGTGCAAGATCTAAAACTTAAGTACTTAACCTAGAGTACAAGTTAAAGTTAAATTCTTATACTAAAGCTTAAACTTCTATAGGTAACACGCAGACCTTTGTGATGGACCTATTGTGCTTATATCCATTAGCAGTTTTAACTTCTACGACGCGAATCTTTCCGTCCTTTCCAGGAAAAACATTGGTGACACGAGCCATGGGCCATTGCAAAGGTGAGGTGTTATCATTACGTAATATAACTAGACTATCGATTGAAACATTTAGTACATCATTGCGCCACTTAGGGCGACTTTGAAGTAGAGTCAAGTAATTCTTGCTCCAATTTTTCCAGAAAGCCTGCTTCATATTTGTAATTACAGACCAAAATTTTAACAAATTTACATTAGTATCACTTACATTTTGTTCAGGAATACTATTAAGAGTTTCGCCTGTTAGAAAGTGTCCAGGTGATAAAAAAGAATAATCGTTAGGATCTGCTGTAAGAGCAGTTAATGGGCGAGAATTAAGTACGCCTTCAATCTCTACTAATACACTATGTAATTGTTCATAAGTGAGCAAGGCTTTACCTACGACACGCTTTAAGTGGTGTTTTGTACTTTTGACGCCACTTTCCCAAAGTCCGCCAAATATTGGACTATAACTAGGTATAAAATGAAAATTGATACCGCGTTCAGCAGTGTATGACTGTACTAGACTTTGGTGAACTTGAGAAGCGTGCAAGCGATACATTTCATCTAATTGGTTCCTTGCCCCCTTGAAAGTTGATCCATTATCGCAGAAGACATCACTGGGCAAGTTTCGTCTCGCAATAAATCGCTTGAAAGCTGCGAGAAAGGCGTCTGTCGTTAAATCAGATACTAGTTCAATATGAATCGCCTTTGTCACGAAGCATACAAATAAAACAATGTAACCTTTGCTGATGACTGGTTTCCTCATTCGACTATTTTTGACGGATACTGGCCCAGCAAAGTCCACTCCGACCTTCTGGAATGGGCGACACGCGGTGACTCGCTCGGCAGGCAAGGAACCCATCAGCTGAGATGCAGCAACCGCCTTTAGTCTGAAACAGGTTACACATTTATGAATTACCTTTTTTACAGTTCGCAATCCATCAACAATCCAGAATCTTTGTCTGATGGAACTTAACACTAATTTTTGCCCTGCATGGAGCAGTTTCAAATGTTCATCTCTCACAATCAAACTGGTGACAACAGATTCCTTTGGCAAAATGACCGGATGTTGTTTATCATATGATATAGGTGCATTCTGTAGACGACCACCTACCCTGAGAATATCAGAGCTATCAAGGAAGGGAGCTAGTGGCTTAAGGTTACCTGATACTTGATTATGGGATGACAAACATTTAATCTCATTAGCATAATATTGGTATTGCTCATGTTTAACAATTAACAATAATGACTTTCTTAATTCTAAAGTTGTTAAAACACCCTTTTGTTTTGTACTGTTATGCTTAGCATTATTGCAAAACCTAATTACATAAGAAAGTACACGAGACATTTTATTAATATTTGAAAATTTCTTTAAACTTTCAAAAATATTGAAATTATCAGAAGTTATTGTGGTACAAGCAACCTTAACATTTTTCTCACATTTCAATTCAGGCAACTCTAAAGGAGGTACATGAACATTTACCTGAAATATATAATTATTATCATGTAAAAATGATGGACCATTCCACCATAACTTATGGTCATTGAGTTCATGAGGTGTTAATCCTCTACTAAGACAATCAGAAGGATTGTTTTTAGTATCAACATACTGCCAGTGACAGTCACGCGTAATCTCTGTAATTGCTCTTACCCTATTTGCAACATAAGCCTGTAGCTTTGTTGGTTCAATTTTTAACCATGCTAGGACAATTTGAGAGTCAGAAAATAGGTGAGTGTCGCTAATGTGTAAATGTGTAGAAATAGTGCGAAATACCTTAGCAGTCAATTCAGCAAGCAGTAGCACAGCATTGAGTTCAAGCCTGGGAATTGTTAACCTTTTCCTAATAGGATTTATCCTAGATTTGGAGGCCAGCAATTGGACATGAGGTTTACCTTGTTTGTCAGTACAACGTAAATACAGACAACAGCCATAAGCCATTGAGGAGGCGTCAGCAAACCCTATCAGCTGGTTGCATATACTATCAGGAGGCCTGACACAGCGAGGAATGTTGATCGTCTCCATATTGGATAAATCTTCAACAAAGTCATTCCACATTGTCCTGATATCCTCAGGAGGAGTTGCATCCCAGTCTGTTTGGCTGGCGCACAACATTTGCATAATTACCTTGGCACGGGTTAATATAGGCCCAACTAGCCCCAGTGGATCAAAAAATGAACTGAGGTAACTTAATATTTCACGTTTCGAGTCGCGTGTACTGATATAGGGTTTGGGACAACTAGCTTTGAATATGTCATTATTAACATCAAAGTTGATACCCAAAGTTTTTACAGACATGTCATGCCGTTCTAGTTCCAAATCCCCAAAATGATGGGTTTCCCTAGGAACATTTTCAAGAACTGAATTACAGTTGGATGCCCACTTGTGCAGCTGAAATCCTCCCAGAGCAAGGAGCTGAATCAACTCAGACTGAGTTTTTACTAGTTCAGTGCTAGTTTGGCTATTTGATAAAATATCATCTACATATGTATTATTTTTTAAGATTTTAGACGCTAATGGAAATTGCTTCTCATACCTATCCGCAAGTTCAATGAGGCAGCGAGTGGCAAGATATGATGATGGTTTAAGACCATAAGTAACAGTTTTTAACTGTATGCATTGAATATCTGCATTAGGTGACTCACGCCATAGTATATTTTGAAGTGAACATTGCTTAGGATCTAAGTTGATGCATCTAAACATCATACGAATGTCGCTAATAAAAAAGAATTTATTTAATCTGAATGCAAGAAGAACTTCGAACAGATCCTTCTGCACTACTGGACCATTGAGTAAAAGGTCATTTAAGGAAACTTTTTTATTAGTATTCATAGAGCCGTCAAACACTGTTCTTAACTTTGTGGTGCGACTGGACTCTTTTATAACAGCATGGTGAGGGAGAAAGTACACAGGATCTGTAGATAAACTGTATCTACTTATGTCATAAAATGCACCATGGTTTAATTCAATATATTGATCAATAAATTTTTTGTACTCGAGAAATAGATTTTTATCTTTGTGGAGTCTTTTCTCTAAATTAATAAATCTTTTAAGTGCAATGTGAAAAGATTGTCCCAGCTCTGAGCTTACTTGTTCTAATGGAATCTTAATGGGCATTGAGACTTGAAACTTTTTGTTTTCAAGAATTGTAGTTTCCTTAAAGAACCTTTCACAATAATCATGCTCTGGCAGTTGCTCTGGGAAGATTTCAGGCACTTTTTCAGTTTCCCAAAATGCCTTCAAAGTGTCATTTAAACTATCATTACATTCAGTACAATACAAAGATACAACCTGATTGTTTTTATGTGTAACATTGGTGAGCCCAGCGACGATGTGCCCAAACGCTGTGTGAACTACTGAGGGTTGCTGTTGGGTAGCGGTGCTTGCAGAACAGGACTGGCTGCCTGCAGGAGTACTCTCAAGCGGCGGCAACAGGATCTGGAAAAAGATGTCAGCTCCAAGCAACAAGTTCACATCACCAGGCACATTGAAGTTTGCGTCGGCAAGCTTGCAGTTAGCAGGGAATGTAATAGATGACACATCAAATCGTGTTTGAGGCAATTTGGTTGTTATAGATTTTACCACATGACAGTTGACATTTAATTTGAATGGATAAATGGTTGAATGAACCTCAAGATTTATGCATTTGTCAACTGATTTGGAAATGTTAGTAATGCCAACAATGTTGGAGCTAGTGCGCTTAGGGATCAAGCCCAATAGGTCGAGTGTGCGCTGAGTAACAAAAGAAGCCTGCGACCCAGTGTCTAGCAAAGCTCTGGCATAAATTATGCTGCCTGACTGCGTGACCAATTTGACTTGTGCAGTAGGCAGAAGCACTGGATTCTTGGTGTTGCAGGTGTTGTTAAGCGCCACACTTGATAAAGCTTTTGTGTCAATCCCATGCAGCAGTGAATTGTGACCCTCCTTGCATTCGGCACACTTGAAATGAAATCTGCATTTGCGCTGCTTGTGCTGCCCTAAACAAACTTTACATAGGCTAGATTTTTTGGCAAACTCAACGCGTTGATCAGGAGCAGCAAGCGCAAAGGCTTCACACTTAAAAAGTTTGTGATCAGACTTACAGTATGGACATGCAGCTGGCGGCGTTGCAGCTACAGTGTGGCTGGCCAGCCGGTTGCTCTGCGGCTTCTGGGTGCAGTCACTGGCTTCCAGAGCCAGGGCGCGACGTCCTAAATACTCGAGGAATTCCAACACTGTGGGTTTTACCCGGGCGTCGCGATCCATTTGGAAGGCGCGGGATGTTACGACGTCCAACTTCCGCATTAAAATGCAGATGACGACGCTGTCCCAACTCTCGACCGGCTCGTCCAGATTTTTTAAGGCCGCAAGATGCTGCTTGACGTCTGAAATTAAACTCCGTATATTAGCGGGAGTAGACCGATTAATTGATGGTATGTCGAGTAATGTGTAGATGTGTTCGTGTGTGATTTTAGTCTTGTTGTCGTACCTATCTCGTAGCAACTTAAGAGACTCGGCGTAACTGTCACTTTGCAGAGGCAAATTATTAATAAGGGCATGGGGTTCCCCATTGAGAAAACTTTTAAGGTAATATAGCTTTTCGACTGAAGATAAGGATTGATCTTTATCAATCATAGCTGTAAAAATATTAATAAACTCGTAATACTCTGTGTATTTACCGGAGAAAGTGGGAATACTAATGTTAGGTAATTTAATTTTAGAATAATTACTATTGCAAGACTTTGATTCAGAGGGCGGATTACCTTTCGCTACAACTGTATTGATCTGGGCTAAGAGATCGATGTAAATATCTTCGATCACCCCGGGATCCTCGGTATCGGCCTCATCGATAGTTAAAATGTTGATACATAGCCTATTGTAATCTTGAAACACTTCCTCAAGGCGTGCCTTTTTTGCTTTTAAATTTTCTATTGATAAAGATTGTATATTACCTTCCAAACTCTTCTTTAGGCGTGTTATTGACGCCTTTGCATATCCTCTATTGGCAACAAGATGCTTTAAATCGGCTGGCATTGTGAATGCGCACGCGACGCAATCCAAACTTACACAAAATTACGAACAAAGAAAACGTATACAAGATGGCGGAGGGCGAAGTGCCGAACGCTGCTCGACGCGATGACGCGGCGATTCGGTGGCACTCGGCTGCGCTCGCCGCTCGTCGGCTCCCGTTGAACGTAGTGAAGTTCGGTGCGGGCAGGAGGGCTGCCAACCGCACCAACCAAAGATGATAATTGAGTGTTGACGTTGACGACGCTTGCTTGACTTGGCGCGAGTATATCATGCACACTCTTGTACAAATGCACACATCACACGTAGAACATAACTTATGAAGTTATGAATCGGTAGATACTCCTTTTCTTGCAGGGTCTTCGTTTTTAATGTTTCCACAGGCTCTGATTTCTGCTGGGTTCTGTATTCTTCGGCTGCCTTTATAATAATATATTGCTAGCTTCGCTAGAGCAGTCGTTGTGATCTTGAGATCTTGAATGCAGACACGCAGACATCCGGCTCGAAGGACCAGAATGGCGGGCACGCGTCTTGCTATGCCACGCCGGGAATTAATTTTTGGGGCTGCGTACCAGGAGGAATCTTCAATCCAAAGACGGTTTAGATGCACACTATTTATTGTACAGCTTTGGGTACACAACCGTTGATACATACAATGTTTCTTATATACTTTTAATAATTAAATAATTGAGAGGGAAAAAAACGTGACCGCACAGGTTAGCTCTTAGCTGGCAAGGGGAGGCGGAAGCAGTGTGGTGTTGCCACTACAAAAATATTACAACATTATTGCCAATTAATGATACTTAAATTTTACTAGAAAAAGAATATTTTTATGTTGTTGCCAACAGTTATAACTTTTATAAGCTGCAATGAGGTAAAAATTAAGTGTAGGTTTGCATATATCGTAAAAAGAGCTTTTAACCAAAATTGATAGATATCTCAGAAAATTATGGGTCTTTTTTCGTGCAACTGTAGCAATAAATTAAAATTTACTTTTGCAGTTAATTGTAAGTTGACCGTTACGATATAATGAGTGTATAAAATATTTTATTTTATTGCTGCGGAACCCTTTATGTGCGAGTTCGATCCGCCCTTGGCCGGTACCTACATATATTATATTGTTTTTTGTAGTCAATTATTTATTTTGAAGATAAGTTTTTTCATTGACGTTATTTCTGATAGCCGGTCTGTAATATCTTCAATCTATATGCCTGTGTCCGTTCAATATCCAATCTCCATCTCTGATTGCCTCCTCTCATCTCTTCGGAACCATCTCTTAAACTGCCATCTTTCCTTCCGCAGCCTTCACAAGCAAGTGACGACACTGAATAATCGCACCATTTTTACTAAACTTCAACGTCGAATGGTTCAAGTCAATATCAGTGGTCCGGTCTTCGAAGGCGACAGCCCCCGTTGGAAAACTATACTGATATCTCCAGAAATGGCGGACAAAAAGAAGCTAATGGTTACAGTCGTATTGGTAGATAAAAGGGGGTGCGTTGGAAAACCAGGAAATGCTACGGTTTTTGGTGAGGATCCATCATTTTTCTATTCTCTTATAGTGCTTTGCTGGCAAAGTAGACGCAAGTGATGAGCAAGTACCTGGGTTCGTTGCCCAGGTCGAACTGTGTTGTTTGGATTTGTAGTAGAGTTTATTTATTTATTTATTTAAGGATCTCCAACAAAAGATATACACAAAACATTTATATATAGTGGAAAACACAAAGTATTGGGTAGGTGTACTCCTTCACTTATAGGAGACCACAGCATTTACAATATAATGTTAATAAATTGAGCCCCTAATTATTAAAAAACATAAAATAATAAAAATACATTTGGGCATTGCAAATAATAAAAATACATTTGGTCATTAAAGATGATAAAACATAATTATACAATAATTTTGGTAGAGTTTGTGCCTAATAGGGTATATATAGTTGACTGACTAAAAAAAATATGATTCTAATTAGTCCGTCTGTTAGATTATCGAAAAATATTAGAAACGTATTTTTTGTTTTAAAATCAAATTAATAAAAATTGTACGAGATTAGGATGGCTCTGAAACAGCTTAAAAACAACAAGGCACCGGGTGATGACGGAATTACGGCCGAACTTCTGAAGGCGGGTGGCAAACCGGTCCTTAAGGCCCTTCAGAAGTTATTTAATTCCGTCATACTCGAGGGGAAAACGCCAGAGGCTTGGTGCAGGGGTGTGGTGGTGCTTTTCTTCAAAAAGGGTGACAACGCCCGGTTGAAGAACTATAGGCCCATCTCACTTCTAAGCCATGTCTACAAGTTGTTTTCAAGAGTCATCAAAAATCGTCTCGCATGCAGGTTTGACGATTTCCAGCCTCCCGAACAAGCCGGATTCCGAAAAGGCTTTAGTACCGTAGACTACATACATACGCTGCGGCAGGTCATACAGAAGACCGAAGAGTATAACCTGCCTCTCTGTTTAGCGTTTGTGGACTACGAGAAAGCCTTCGATTCGATCGAGACTTGGGACATCGAGGTGTCGAAGTGTTTGTACAAAAACGTCACCATGTCAGTCCGACAGAGTCCGACTTCAGGACCAGACCTCGGAACCTATCCTTCTGCAGCGCGGTGTGAGACAGGGAGACATCATATCTCCGAAACTGTTCACCGCTGCACTGGAGGATGTTTTCAAGGTTCTGGATTGGAGAGGACTTGGCATCAACGTTAACGGCGAGTACATCACTAACCTTCGGTTTGCCGACGACATAGTGGTCATGGCTGAGACCATAGAAGACCTCAGTACAATGCTCGATGACCTAAGTAGAGCTTCCGAAAGAGTGGGTCTTAAAATGAACATGGACAAAACCAAGGTTATGTTGAATGTTTATGTAACACCCACTCCTATCAAGATCGGAGACACTACACTCGAAGTTGTGGACGATTATGTCTACCTGGGACAAACGGTCCAGTTGGGTAGATGGTAGATCTAACTTCGAGAAAGAGGTCAATCGTCGAATCCGACTCGGCTGGGCAGCGTTCGGGAAGCTGCGCGTTATCTTCTCGTCCAACTTACCACAGTGTCTCAAGACGAAAGTCTACGACCAGTGTGTGTTGCCAGTGATTACATACGGGACCGAAACGTGGTCGCTCACAATGGGCCTCATCAGAAAGCTCAAAGTCACCCAAAGGGCAATGCCTATGCTCGGAGTTTCCTTGCGTGATCGAATCAGAAATGAGGACATCCGCATGAGAACCAAGGTTACCGACGTAGCCCGAAGAATCGCCAGACTTAAGTGGCAATGGGCAAGGCACATTGCTCGCAGAACGGATGGCCGACGGGGCCGAAAAGTTCTGGAATGGCAACCGCGAACCGGAAGACGTTGCGTTGGAAGGCCTCCCACTAGGTGGACCGACGACCTGGTCAAGGTTGCGGGGACCCGCTGGATGAGAGACGCACGGGACCGGTCAATGTGGTGACACCTGGGGGAGGCCTATGTCCAGCAGTGGACGAATTTTGGCTGAAATGATGATGATGATAATAATAATTGACGAAAATAAAACGTGTCAAAGATCGTGAGTGGGAACTGGTGACGTAACTATTTAGTAAAAAATGTACCAAACTGTGACGTCGCGCGACTTTTCGAACTAGTCTTCATGTATTGTTTACGTGAAAAAATACGTGTCAAATATTTTTTGAAAATGTATCTAACGGACAATTTTTTTTTTTTGTCAACTACCCTAATGGCAATAGGTACGCCCCCTAATTAATGGAACTCAAACATAATTGGGTTACATGTAGGTGTACTAGGCATAGGGTACTGACACCTCTGCCTTACTCTTTAAGTATGATGTTACGTTCATGCAAACATTTTTCGTGTCACTCACTACTGAAGTAGAATCTCTGTAATGCCTTAGCTGCTAAGGTTATCCGTGGAGGTCTACCTTAGTTGCTGTAAATTATATCAATACACGTTTTTGTATACCGAAATTGTAGAAGGTTGCCGTTAGATACTGCCTTTTTTTTGGTTTTTGGTAATTCATCAAATGACTCCTCCCGCTCTGGGTAGAGTGGTAGGGAGTGTCAGACTTCTACTGACTAAAAACCACCCATATTCCTTCTTTGCCTTTTGTGTCGAGGCCGCGGTTTCTCTTGTGAACAACCCTCAGCCCCATTAGATACTGTCTGACTTTCAAATCAGCAGCAATGATTGGTAATGTGTTCTTTTCAAGGTCCGTGCTTATTCGCTTATTGTTTTTTTGCAGACCCTGCGAAAAAAGAAAAACTGCAAACTTCTACAAGCAAATTATCACTTGGAGTTTACGTAAGTAAATCAACTAACACATTATTTTGGAATCATTAGTCTGTTGATGTCCCCACTCCTGGGACACAGGCCTCGTCTCTATGAGAGGAAATGGGCTGTAATCCAAAACGCGAGTCCGGTGTGGGTTAGTAGATGTCATCTATCTTCATCAAGCCTTGGTGTCTCCGTTGAAGAAGCGCACTCTACTCCCACGATGTTTGTCAGTTCCGTGCCGTTTTGTGGGAATAAACTACTATAAATAAATCTATCTCGAATTTTGGGTTTTAAGGCATTCCAATTTACGCACGTTTTCTTCATCGTTTTAAGAGCATAATTATAATACATATTCAACATGCCAGATTCATGCCTTCTTCTTATCATTAGATGCATAGCAATTCTGTCAATTTTTAGCCTATCCTTCAGTAAAGAAACAAATAGAATTAAATTATAACGTGGCATCTGACAGGTGAGAATGAAAGACAATAGCATGATGCGTCTACCCCAAGTAACATAGGACACGGACAGGGAAATGATGATGATCCAAGTTTTTTCAAACCTACAGCCATTTATTTCTCCCACCAGGCAACCTTAGGAGCTCTAATCGGCGCCTGGGCTATGGGTGCGGTCTTTGTGCTAAGCGCACGCGTCGTCAAGCGTGTACTGAAGTCTTTCCGCCCCGCTCCCGTTTCCGCTCCGCTCGAGCCACTGAGGCGAAGGCCTGCGTGGTTCCCGCTGCAGCTGCGTACGTGAGTAATATAATAATAGATAATCTCTTTCCGCCCAAAATGAGGTTTATGAAAAGTTGTTCTCAAGGGTGTATAATTTGTGTGTATTTAGATCGCCTTCGGCTCGGGTGTCAGATTCGTTTTGACTGTAATAATAGAGTATCCTCACTTGTATTAAAATTTACTATTCTGTTTCGGAAGACGGTGGCTATGTTGATAGATAGATATTATTGTGTTGTTTTTTTCAGCCATGTTTTTCGACTTTTCCTTTTGAATAATGTGTGAAAATTCAGATTATTTATTCATTAAAGTATAGAAAAACAAGGAAAACTAAAGTTAAAAAGGTAAAGGAAGGAAATAGGATAAAGTAGGTAATAGGTAAGTAAGTACTTTAATCAATGGGTCAATAACTGAAAGTATTTTGATATGCATGGAGCAACTTGCTACATTTCCTCTCTCTGTGCTATAATTTTGAACATGCAATTAATTGCTCTGAAAACTCGTGTTAGAGGACGCATTGACATTTTGCGTCCATTAAAATAAATTATTTATGTACTTATCTATTCGTTTTCGAGTGATGTAACTGTGTAACGTAAACCCTTTTAGTGAAACCTGTGAAGTAAATAAATCATGATTTCACTTAGATAGGGTTTATATTGGTAAATATCTAAAGCCGGTAGCATTACTCACGTAACTGTCACCCGGTGTCGGAGTTGAGAATTTGTTGACCTACCGCCTTATTCATAAAAATAGTTAAGAGTTGTTTAACTTAAGTTTGGTTTATATCTCGCATGCCGTCACTTTCATTTGAATATTATTGAAGTGAGACGGCATGCGAGATAAACCAAGCTTAAGTTAAACAACTCTTAACTATTTTTATGAATAAGGCGGTACGAGTCTTTGGTCAACTAGACCCGCTTGCAACTGAACCCACAATAAAACTATGAAATAAAACAATTTAAAATGTGATTAGTTCGACTGATCTCGTGGGTCCATACTTTATCAAATCAGGAACCGATTGAACGTTTTCTTTTATCAGTAAGTTAATTATTTATATTATATTACTATAAGCTATTTGTGTCCCACTGCAGGGCAAAGGCCTCCCTTCCCTCTTTCCACTTATCGATATCCAATGCTGTTAATTGCCAATCCCTGCAAAAAGTGTCGAGTTCATCCCGCCATCTCCTTTCGGGCCTGCCGCGTTGCCGTTTGCTGCTGTTTGGGACCCATACAAATATAAATTAATAACTTTCGTAATATAAATACGGAATTATAACGTGACTTTTTCGATTTAACGTTTTAGAAGGTTTCTTTTTAAGTAAAAAGATTCGTAAAATTCTCAAACAATTATGAATTGTGAATTATTGTTTTGTGAATTTGGGATGGGAAGAGGCGGTATCAAAGGGATAGTCCCTTTGATACCGCCTCTTCCCATAATGTTGCCTGTTTTATTAAATTCCAATGAATAATATTAAAATAATTACAAGTACAATATTAGGTACGAAATTCTAACCGCTTGTTCAACTACAAAACTAAATTGGTAGGTGCTCTTGAATACTTAATATTTTAAGAGCCATAATTTCTAAAACCTTTTGGTACACTCAAATGACATCTTAACCTTACTCTCCAAAGTATTAAACTAATAAACTATTAAAAAATCTTAATCAAGCAACTATGTAATGAGTGCCTAATAAAATATTAATAGCAACTCGCATTGTTACGGCAATGTTTCACTAAACCCACAGGCGTTCGGCAAGAACGCTTTCTGTCCGTAATTTTCTCTATTGTAACAAGTTTTAACCTACTTGAATTGAAAACGTTCAAGCCCAATTTTTGGGTCGAAACAATAATGTTTTAAGTTGTATTATTTAATAATGAACTGTGGAGTGTGCTTAGTTATGGCAAGACATGAGAAAGTCCGTGTCTTGTAGACCTTTACGATGTAGGTAGCTGTACTTAAGTACTTACGTACGACAACCAATTAAGCTATTCAACAGTTTATCTCTCATTGTACGGGAAGTTTTTACAATCTGAGGTCAAATTATACTAGTTATCTATATGTAGTTTGATATGACCCCGTGTGTACAAGGATCTTTCAACACGTGGGTAAAACATGTAATACTTAATTACTAAATTATATTAATTTACAACATTGATACAGTGCGAAATGATATTATTTTGCTCCAAATCGTCAAGTTTTCACGTAAAAGTATTATTTCGAGTGGTAAATTGGTGTATATAATTTGCTACATAATAACTTGTTTTAAAAACAAACACAAGTCACAACTAATTTAAACATAAACTTCACTCTAACAACAGTAGCAAAACTCCGCAACAGAGTTATTATTTTCACTACAAAGCGACACTTAAAATTAATCCGTAAGTATTATAACACCGTTGGAAATACAACTCTTCTTCTTGAACCGAGCGTTGACAATCAACCCCAAGGTTCTTTTATTAAGGCACTAGTGTTACCAGTGTAGTGAAAGTGAATATTATACAAAATAATAAATGACGATAAGTAAGGTCCTGCGTGTCCAACTCCCTTACCTTTTAGTTTAGAAGCTGGTTTAACGTGAATTTGTTATGCTTAAATAAATAGGGATCCAATGGTACTTTCGAATGTAGAAGTTTTTGGGGTTTTAGAATTTACCTAAATAAATAATTGTTTTTAATGTACCTAAATACTACGCGAATTATAAAAGACCTTTAACCCTTTTTCCGCCAACCTGATACACGTCCTATTCAAAGTCAAAGTCAAAAATATTTATTTCAAGTAGGCCAGTAACAGGCACTTTTGAATAGTCGAATTAAACTAACTGCGGCACTCAGAGATATCCAACGATTACTCAAGCCGCCACCCAGCAAAGGCCTGACATAGTTTTGTATGACAAAACTGCCAAAAACCCTTACCAAGCGACGGCCCAAGCAACCACTGAAGCTCTCCGAGTGCGGCAGTAAACTACTAAACTAATGAAGCTAAATAAACTAAACTACAGTCCCAGTCACAAGGCATAATAACTCGTGAGTGTACTGTAGTTGCCCATTCCAAAGCGTTGGTCTCATGAGAAGAATGGCAAGAAACTTCATGGATATTCATTCTCTTGCTGTTATCCCAAGTCCTTCGGGGTACTTATACGCAGCATGTCTTCTTCTTCCACATCTCAGCAGTCACCTCCTTACCAACCATATCATTCTTCACACAGGCCTTTCATCGTTTCTTTGGTCTTCCTCTACTCTATTATCCAAATTCATACTCAAACTAAAGTTTCTTCAGTATTTTTAATCAAATCATCATCTGCCTAGCCTTTTCTCAAGTATATTGGGGTCAGCTTCCAGTCTAACCGGATGCAGCTGAATACCAGTATTTTACATGGAGCGACTGCTTATCTGACCTCCACAACCCAGTTAATACTAGGTAATACGATATCCTTTGGTAAGACTGGATGTCAGAATTTCAGGTCACTAACTGTCTGTAACGACTACCAAAGATCTATTTAAATGGCAGCCGGGACCAACAGCATAACGAGCTTTCCGAGGCACGGAGGAAACCCAGTATGTCGGGCGGTCACCCATCCACAGACCGACCTAGGCAAGGACAGCTTTACCTAAAGATCGACCCGAGTGGCAGTTCTTATTAAGCCACGAGCTCCTCTCCTCTCCGCTCAGTATTTTTAATCAAATAGCGTACAAAAATCTTCATTTATTATTGTAATGCGTAATTGTATTTATTACATACATAACATTACGCCCGCAATTCCCGAAGGGTTAGGCAGTGGTGTAACTAATGGTATATCACTACCGCACCCAAATTTGCCCAGTTATGATAAAGTTCTGTTTAAAAGGTGGCGAGCCTTTTGCCACCAACCGGGCACAAACCTGCCACTGAGAAATGCCTGATGGAAAATCCAATGACACTTTGCCCGGCCCGCGAATCAAACCCAGGTATTCATTCTCAGCAGTCGTGCTTGGGACCACTACGAGGCCGTTAATATCTTTTGGTATTTACGCAATTGATAACTAAGTAAATCACACACCCCGTCCTTAATTAAAGTGTTATCAATTATCAAAAGTACAATAGGGTAGTCGACCGACTAAAAAAAATATGATTCTGTTTAGTCCGTCAGTCAGATTATTGAAAAATATTGGATACGTGTTTTTTGTTTTATCAAATTAATAAAAATTGACGAAAATAAAGCTTGTCAAAGACCATGGAGAGGGGGCGTTTGACGTCATAGTTAGGTAAAATTGGACCAAGCTGTGACGTTTCACGACTTTTCGAAGCACTGTATCGTCTTCATTTTTTGTTTACGTGAAAAAAGAAAAAATACGTGTTCAATATTTTTTGGAAATCTATCTGACGGACTAATTAGTTTTTTTTTGTCGACTACCCTATTGTATACATTATCAAATTACATCACTACATTTTCGTGACCAAAAACTTGATATTAAATTACTTGATGGTCATAAATTAATCGAAGATGTTCACTGTATTACGCATCTTTACTATAAATCATCTGGATTGATTTCACTCTATTAATTTTTTGATTTTATAATTAATAATTTTTTAACAGGTTTTCAAAATACTGTGTAACGTTGATGATTTACATTTTTGATACCAACTGTCTTATTTATTAAACTGCCTCGTTGGTTTAGTTGTCGCAAGCGCGACTTCTGAGCTGAGGTCCTGGGTTCGATTCTCGGGTCGGCCATAGTGTCATTGGAATTTCCATTAGGAATTTTTCAGTAGTAGCCACGGAGTCTGGATTTGTGCCCCGTTGATGCCAATAGGCCCACCCTCTATATCGTGGGAGTTGAAAAACTTGAATGGCTAAATGTGGGTGTACCATTAAGTACACCTCTGCTTATCCCTTCGGGATTACAGGTGTGATTTTGTTTTTGAAGTCGCGGGTGAAGTGCTAGTCCACCATGATAACATTGAGCGACCTTTGGAACTAAATAATCCTTTGACTAAAATAATACAAATCAATTTATAGAATACTAGCTGAACCCGCGCATGCGTTGCAATGCGTTTTTCCTACCTACCTACCTACTTATACCCTACCTACTACCCGATCTACTACCCTACCTACTACCCTACCTACCTACCTACTACCCTACCTAATTTAATTGAACATATTTAAAAAAAAAAGTATCTATTAACCTCACGGAGCCCGAGACCTTTCCAACGAATGCAAAACTGTGGAAATCGGTTCGTGCGTTCTGGAGTTATAGCGTCAGGAAGGAAAACCCGACTTATTTTTATATAGTAGAAAGAGAGAAGACTAGCGACCCGCCCCGGCTTCGCACGGGTGCAAATGGATGTTATTATACATATAAACCTTCCTCTTGAATCACTCTATCTATTAAAAAAAACCGCGTCAATATCCGTTGCGTAGTTTTAAAGATTTAAGCATACAAAGGGACATAGGGACAGAGAAAGCGACTTTGTTTTATAATATGTAGTGATTATCAATTTGTCGACACATTCAATCGAGTAATCCTTCAGAAACTAAAGGGTGTTTGAATAAGATGGTAAACCCCTTACTGTTTCTAAACATTAATCCACAAATACCTACCATGAACACAGAACAGAAGAGAGGGGAGATACTGTTATATAATTATATAAAGGCATACATATAAATGTAACGGTGTATTATATGAGTAAATCAGATAACAATTTCGTCGACCTAGTGCTCCTAAATTAGGTCGAGATTAGGTTACTCAGTTCGCGAGTGGGTGTTGTAAAGGGACTAATGGCTTCAACAGATTATATTATAATATAATCTAAATATATTTATATGCTTCTAGCTGTAGCTGAAAAAATATTACTTTATCTTCCAGCAAGTTTTATTTCTTCGTATAAGTAGATGTAGAGATTAAAGCTCCGTAAGCCAAAAAGTTTTTGAAATTAACTTCGTTTAAAGTTCTATTAGCATAATATATTAACAACACAAACAGAGAGATCAAACAAAGATATCTCGCATTTGTTAAGTACTTGGTACCTAAAGCACAGATGAGATATATAAAGCAACTAGCTTTTGCCAGCAGCTTCGCCCGCGTGAAAATTACGATTTTAAATACAAACTTTCATCCCCTATTTAAATCCCTTAGGGGTTGAATTTCGAAAAATCCTTCCTTATTCCTTGTCTACACTATAAAGGGAACCTCTGTGCAAAATTTCAGCTTTCTAGGTCCAAGAGTTTGGGCTGGGCGTTGATGAGTCAGTCAGTCAGTCAGTCAGTCAGGACTTCTCTTTTTATTTATATAGAAGATAGATTTTACGAAAAGGACAAGTCTGAAGGTGAACCTAGCGGCAGAACAAGGGCGGAACATAATACGTCAATGTTGTAGAGATTCGACATTGCCTCCGGTTGCTATTCATACGGCCAGAGTCATACATAATATACAATATCAAGGTCAAACCAGTAAAAAAAATATATACATACAATATAAATACAATATCAGGGTGGCCCTACGTTCGGAGTTGACAAACCTTTAACCTGTATCTGATTACGACTAGCTACAAATGAATTTATGTTCAGCCAAGACAAAAGGTTTTGTTGCGTTCGTGCTGGCCTGTATTCTCGCAGTCTCTGCAAATCCGGAAATCTTACCTAATTTGTATTCAAAAACTGCACTCAGTAAACACAACAGGCTACTGGTGTTACATCCTCTTATTAGTCAACTCCATATTCAAAAGCCACTTAAACAAAAAGCCGAACTCATCTACAACACGGTCTCAAACGCAGCATTCATCATTATTTCATCCTAGCTACTGGCGCAAGTACTTTCCTTCCTGATTCGAGCCATTATTATTCTAAACGAAGCACCGTGAGTCATTCTTACATAAAGTCGTGTAAGAGTTTTCTAGAAATCTTTACTATTTGATGCTTTTTGAATACAAATGATGGAGTATGGCGATTGTCGGCCAAACTGATGGTTTAGTGGTATTGAAAGGGGTCCTCTTTACATATCAAGGAGTACCTAGTATTAGTTTAATGCGACTTCTATCGCATACAAACTTAAACCTCAGCCGAAGAGTGTGAAATAAGTAAGTATCCATGTCTTTTGAAATAACCTACAATGTGAAAATGCTATTTCATATAAAGGGCTATAATTAAACCCCGTTTGTACCTCGCAAAACATTTAGGTAATATGATGTTACCTCTTTATAGAGAGAAACCTTTTAATAATAAGAATCTGTCATGGGCAAAAGGCGGAAAACGAGGAAAAAGTTAAGTAAATTGTATGATATCGAATTAATAGTGATTTACTTGAAAAAATATTTAGAATATTATTTATAATATTAAACTATAGTTTCTTGGCTATTAAATGAGATCATAAAAACTTTTTTACAAAAAATTAAACCGACTTCAACAAAAAATCAAACACAAAAAAGCGAAAAATAAACTTAAGAAGAAAATCAGCTTCTGAAGTCGGTGACTTTTGTTTGATTTATTTCATGATTTTGCCACCGACTTCTTAAGCTGATTTTCTTCTTAAGTTTATTTTTCGCTTTTTTGTGTTTGATTTTTTGTTGAAGTCGGTTTAATTTTTTGTAAAAAAGTTTTTATTTTTCACTTTTTAGTGGTTCACATGTGCTTACCCCTTCACAGCGTACTGGCGTGAAGTTATGTTATGATCTGGTCTAAACAATAGACAGACATGACATTTCAGCAATCCCAGTCCATTTGCTATCATTCGTTGAGGAGTTCCGTTGCCTATCTCCGAATTTCTTCATCAGATCTTCACTAAATTGAAATGAAACCACTCCGAGAAAGTACTCTTCCAAAAACTACTCAAATCACTTCAAGAGTGCCTATAAAATTCGAAGAGTTCCCTCTATTTCTCCAGGATCCCATCATCAGATCCTGACTTGGTGATCATGGGACCACTTGGGAAGTATATCCTTTCCAACAAAAAAATAATTTTTCAAATCGGTTAGCAAGCGACGGAGTTATGAGGTAACAAACATAAAAAAAAAAAAAAAAATACAGTCGAATTGATAACCTCCTCCTTTTTTTGAAGTCGGTTAAAAATACTAACAAAGTTATTAATTACTAGTATAAATCTCCTCTCACCACTGTAGAACCAACTCTGGTGCACAGTTTCATAATCTATATCACCTTTTAGTATCCAGTAACTCACATTGAAATGGAAAGATCAGATAGAACGTGAATGATAGCACTTATGTCCAGCAAGTGACGAGAATTGACCAAGTGAAGTGGGTCATCGAATCACTGATTGATACTTACAGACGGCTTTAGTCGTATGTTTAATTTTACATATTTCATGCGGAAAACCTACAAAAACTCGAAAACCCGACGCGCAAGTTGTTTTCCATGAATCCATACATGAGTACGACTACCTTAGTTTTCTCTCTTAAAACAGAAAACTGCTTAGGTGGAGATTAATTAATGAGTCGTTCCTGCAGGGACAGTGGATAACTTGTAATGTCTATCAATTATCTGTCAAATGGTGAGTTTTTAAGAAAAAAATGTACCAAACCATAACCAATTTACAGTTATGGACACTTCTGATAGCCACTGACGTTAAAAAGATACGCAATAGCCCTACTGGAGTGTTAACGCCGTGCTGCTGTTCCACAAACGATGACTGATGGACGCTACCGAAATCACCAAACTAGTAGTTCAGTTCTTAGCCACATTTCACACGTTAAGATGAAGAACAAGTCAAAAAAAACCTGTCTGTCATACAAAAGTTTTTGTTATTTTTTCCTTACACCTTATAAAAATCGCAAAGCAATTATTAAATAAACTACATAATTATTCAAAGTCCTTAATAAAGGTTATTTTCTCTTTGACCGTCCATCACCCATACATAATCAAATTGGTCTCGCGCTCTTACACCATCATAATTTGATCTTGGTAAACGTAACAGGGCTGAACTCCACCGAACCGGAGACAAGGTGAGGCGAGGATATCACAATACATAGTCCTACTTGTTAATATTATAAATGCTTTTTATAATATTAAGTTTGTGAGTGTGTTTGTTTGTTTCTTCTTCACGCAAAATCTACTGAACGGATTAAGATAAAATTTGGTACACAGATACTTTATAACCTGGATTAACACATAGGATAGTTTTATCCCGATTTTATCTTCCCGTGGGATAATTTTCGAGTTGCAGCGGGTGAAGCCGCTGGTAACAAACAGCTAGTTCGTAACCATCAATAAAATTTCGTTATTTATACTTCTCATCTCCGCTTAGCTTCTGTGAAAACGATTGAGCAAAGAGGTGAGATGTCTCGTAATTGTTTAGGCCAGCAGAAACGAGAAAAGACGTAAGCTGTGAGCGGTGTGCTGTGAGCTGCGTACCACTTGGCACAAACATATTCCTCTCCGCATTGAACATTTTCGCAAAGCTTCAGTGAATACACCCTAGCTTCACACATCTCTCCGCTTCGCTTCGCACATCTCCGCTCGTTTTCGCTTTGGAATCCGGGTCTTAGACTATTCCAGTAGTAAATGTAATTACAATCTGTTTTCTTATACAACTAAATGAACGTCTAAACATTATTTTACTGTTGAAAATTCAACTCTCGGTGCTGAAACCAGTGTTGAAAATACAATACGGCAAAGTATTATGTTAGATCTTGCTTAGTGTACTACGTGAAAATTAGGATTACAAGATGTTTATTTAGGTGAGTGCTGGAAGGCTTTTGTGCTGAAATAGTCTGTTACTAATTAGGTTTCTCCCCTACGTGTAACATCAGTAATTTTATCACGCAATCTGATTTTATAGCGTGGATTTCCCAGAGGATTTTCAAGGTTACGTACCTATAAATAGAGCTTATTTAGAGGTAAGGTCGGTAAATATTTCTCGGTCACAAATTTTCCGGAACCGTTTTATTTTGTTGTTCTATTTATTAATTTGCTTATTTTTGGCTTTTCAAATACTTAGATATTTAACCACTACAGGGCGAGTACCTATTACTACTACCTGAATTAGATCAGTTTGCTGAAGAATGCTCTGGTCCCAGCAATACGTTGCTAAGTCCTGTACTGCTAGCGGGTACGGCTGGCTCAGTCATGTAGCTCTGTCATCGGAAAACGTTTAGAGCAAGTCGAGGTTCTTAAACTGAAGAGTTTTCTTCTTCATTATGTTAATTCAAAGTTCTATCCGAGTTGAAATAAGTGTAAGACTACACTTCTAGAATTACCATCTCTTCTTATCTTTTACCTAGCCTGTGTGCTTACTCTCGAATATAATTCCGATAGATCGACATTGGAATTGTCAGTCAAACGTCAGCAATTGGCTGGACTCACTGAGTCTAGCCAATCCCTGACGTTTAACTCAACCAACTGACGTTTGACCAATGTCGATCTATCGGAATTATATTCCAGAGTAAGCACCCTGTTCCTAACTGTTTTGGGGTCTACTTCGAATCTTACCTGACGCAGCTGATTTGGAGCCACTGAAAATCTGACCTGCAGAACCTACCTAGTAGCCCTTGGTAAGACTAGCTGTCGGTATTTTGGGTTTCAGAATAATTTCTACTGCCTTAACTGTGCTCCCAGCAGCAAATCAGTAATTTAACTAAGTACCCCATTTTTGAGTGGCAAGCACGAAAGTTAGACATGCGATACTGGGTTCGATTCCCGAGTCGGGCGAAGTATATTGCGATTTTCCATCTCAGTAGGAACCACGAAGTCTTTTTTTTTTTTATGGTGGGTGGAAAATCATCGAATAACCCTCCCCCGCTCTTGGGCAGAGTGAAGGGGAGTGTCAGACTTGTACTGACTAAAAACCAAATCCATGTTCCTTCTCGCCCTTGTGTCGGAGCCGCGTTATCCTTTCGATAATCCACAGCCCCGACGGGTTCACAGCCTCGACGGGAACCACGAAGTCTGAATTTATGCCCGGTTGATAGTATTGTATAATATAGTAATGTGGATGTACCTACTCCAGATAACCACTGCTTGCTCCTTTCACCAGAATGTAGCAAAGACTTTCATGTGCTGAAAATGTTGACATCTCATTTGAAGTAACCTCGGAATTTACTCAAAGTTGCTACAAAGAATTTAAATTCGAGGGCGTTTCGAAGGCCGTCGTCAAGACAACCTAAGTCAGAGATGTTTCTTTAAACGGAAGAAAAATAAAGAAAAAATCTGACTATATTTGGTAGCTGTCCTTGAATATTTCATACACTCTTTGGAAGTAGATTCTCATAACCTAAGCACAGACTACTATAAAAGCCAACCATTCATCGCTAAGTCTATTCGGAAACCACCATTCAACAACTGACTAAGAGCTTTAAGGATCAAGTAATACGGTTTTTTCCTATCTCAAAAACGACCTAAAAGAGAAAATAGTAAATAAAACTATCCACACGGGAAACACAAACAAACTATTGATTAGATTATGTCCCAGGCAAGCTCGAATTACGAACACATCACTCTCAATTTGACTAGCCAAGCGAAAATGACTTCTAAAACAAAAAATTGAAGGGTTACACGTATGTATGAGCCTTGGTGTACAAGGGCTCGTAATCTCGCATATCAAAAGGGTTCGTTTTGCTTTGAATGGATAAATCTAAAAAGAGGTAAAGGTCGACCCTGACAGGAACGGGGGAAGCGCTCCCTATCTGTTAGGGTAGAGTGATAATACTAAGCACTATATAAAATAAACTTTTGCCAGTGGCTTCGCTCACCGTTTGATTAGGAAATGATCCCACAGGACGTCTTACATCCAGGGCTAATAAATAAATTAGTGAAAAAAATTGATACTTAGGTACCTACAAACACTCCTTAAAGGTCTCGCGACAAACCTAAATCGATTCATAAATTGGAAAGTTATTTTTGAAATCAACGTTCCATCTTAGTATAAAAGCTACATATTAACCAAAAACAAATTGAATTACTCAAAAGAAAACCTTCATACTTAATCACTTTTCATACAGTAGACCTCGCTCCAAAGTGGCAAAACCAGTGCCTTCCTATTGCCTCTAACCCTCTGCCTTTTTTCTTAAACTAAGTTCGAGGGTTTAGGCGCAAAATGCCAAATTCTCAAAATGGCAACAGAGTCGCAAAAGGACATGTTCTCAAAATGGGCAATTCTCAAAAAGCCTAATTCTCAGAATGGCAAATTCTCCTAGCTAGGCAATACAAAGAGGCCTTACCATTGAGGTTAGGTCTATTTATTGAGTACTAACATAGTAGCACAATTTTATTGGACAGTGAACACCTTCCTCACCTTTTAGTTGCTTTCATTTATAAATCGGAGGGAGTGAGACCTCGACGAATGTTTTTGACAGATTTGTAAATTGACCTTCAATAGAAATCTACGTAATTTTGCTGTATTTTATTTTGTTTTGAGAGTTCTGGGATTTAGCACAGCTTTATTGATTACTTTGTAGTGTTAAAGTCACGTGTAACGGTGTAACCAAAACCAAAGGCTCCTCCAATGTTTTTACTGACTTCGATTTTGGGTGACCAATAATTTCAAGGTGGGTTAGTATCATAGTCTTTAAAAAAAAGTGTTTGTAAACAACACAATACGGTGACACATTTAACTGACGGCAGTGGACTACTTATAGACACGGGCAATCCACTCAGTTGGAAATCAATTCTAGAACCCTGGGGGCCAATTCTCGGTTTTAGAGATGGTGTCGAACTCGAAAAAAATTTCTAATGACGTCATTTTTTCGAGAAATTTTAAAAGTTGCTATTCTGGGGATTTCGAATTCGACATTTGTCGAAGGCTAACGTTAGAGTTCATTTCGAGTGCTCCTGAGCAGTAGAGATGTCATGTCGAATATATAGATACGTCATTTCTGAGTGAATTTGTTGAGTTTTGGATTGTACACTGTGTTTTCTTTTCTTTAGTTTTTAAATAAAATACGGCTTGGCATCTCATACTGGAAATTCAATTTATACTCTTTGATTTGTGCATTGTTTTTTTCTTGAAACGACGACCTTCGCGCTGATAACAGACTCTGTAATTGTGTACTTACGATTGGACTTGTAACCACTGAAAGATGGACGAGTTTATTAGCATTTTTATCTCGGAGTTGTTGGAAAGTGGCGAGCAACTGGCCAATACACGGCGACAACAGCTATCCCGCCGTCGATATTTACGACTTGAGCGAAACAGAAGTCATTAAAAACTTCAGACTAAATAAAGATTTAATAAGGGTTCTAATACTTAGATCTATTGGCTCCTGTAATTCAGGATACCACTAAAATAGACCTGAAAACGAAGGTAAATAATTGTTTGCTTCATAATTTTATTAGTCACTGACAGACAGTCAGCTGTCAAAATGATTATTTTTACACTAAACGTTTCGTTTTACTTTGACTTTGCACGGGACTTATTCAAATTTAATATATAAATTATGTCCTAATTTTAAGTGTTTCTCATAATTATGTTTAAGTACTTGTTTGTTTGTGAAACTAATAAATACTTTTTCTTCCTTTCTTTCTTTCTTTTATACTTAAATAATTAGGTTAAGTCAGCGTTTTAAAACAAAATCATTCATTCCTCTTCATTCACTCATAGCTACCTAAAACGGAACGCGCGATTCTTCGTAATGGTAACATTAGCTTCACTCGAATCGACATTTTCGTGACATTTATTTCTATTTTGACTGAGAATACGGAATTCTGCTCAATTCGAAATTTTTTGGTAGAGATAGAGATATTTTTGATAGACATAGAGATAGACTTACGAACTCGAACTCGAGATAAATCTCTAAAACCGAGAATTGGCCCCCTGGTAGGACTAGCTATGTCTCGAGATGCTGCTGATGAGACAGATGCTGCGCGCCTGCGCATAATTAAGTAAAAGCAATCTGCCACTGCGACAACATGGCAGGCCCATCAGTTTCCTGAACTCATTATTGAATAAGACGGGAATGGCTCCATAAGACGCGCGAAGCTTCCGAATTTACGTTCTTATTTTCTCTATTTAACATGGAGCATCTGCCCATCTTACCTTCACAACCCAGTTAGTACTGCGTGGGTAATACGGAACCCATTGGTAAGACTGGTTCTCAGAATTTCAAGCTACTGTCTACCTTTCATCATCATCAGCCTATAATGTTCCCACTGCAGGGACTCAGGCCTCCTCTCTAGGAGAGGGATGGGCTATAATCTACCACGCGGGCCCAGTGCGGATTGGTAGATGTCACATGTCTTCGAATTTTTGATTCTAAGACATGGCCGGTTTCCTCACGATGTTTTCCTTCACCGTTTTGAAAGCAGTGGTGATGAAATAAATTACACAAAAAAAACATACCAATCGAATTGAGAACCTCCTCCTTTTGGGAAGTCGGTTAATAATGCGCCTGACGGTTCGAACCCACGATCTACTATTTGTAAGTCGGGGCCGCCACCACTGGGCCACCACTGTCTCCCTTTAACGACTGTAATGTACTGTTTATATCTTTGCTTAGAAATGGCAGCCGGGACCAACGGCTTAACATGCTTTACGAGGCACGATGGAATCTCGGTATGTAATAAGTGCAGGTCACCCATCCACGGGTCAACCTAGGCAAGCGCCCCTGTTCCTAAATATCGACCCAAGCTGTTATTATTGCCCGTCGGGGCTGTGGATTATCGAAAGGATAACGCGGCTCGCGCGGTTATTTTCCCACCCTCCAAAAAAAAAAGCTGTTATTATATTTAGTCAAGAGCTCCTGCAGTTCCTAATTCACAAGCCAGATGTTGCAGAGAAAAACTTTGTTCCATAAAAAATCTCACACATAGTTGACAAGACAAAGACAAACCAATAACATTAATCCTATTAATACGTTTGCTCTCATGTTCTTCTCTGTAACGCCTTACATAAAAGATAAAGATCGCATTGGCTCAGCGGAAATTATCGGCCCATTGTTCGATGTAACAGGTTCGCTTCCCCGCTCGATGCTATCGCTTGCTCTGTGTCAGGCTCATTTAAATTCACTTTCTATGAAAATATTCTCATACAATTAAATTATTTTATTTCTTGTGCCTTGTTTTTAACAATGTTCGTGCTTGTCTGTTACTAGAGCATGTTTTGTTCCCCATTGGAAAATTAAATAAATGACGAACATCCGTAGAAAACTTCCACGCGCTTTCTAATCCTCTTTCGATCCCTCCTTAGGTTAAGAGTTTCCTCCGTGCCTCCGTGAAACTGTTGGTCTAACGTAAAAGTTACTGGGCACCCTCTAGTAAGTCTGGTTTACGGACTTGGAACAGCAATTTGTTTTAATTTCCCGTCAAAATCATTTATTCGAGGGATTCAGAATGGTGTACTGTAGCCGCTTTGTTGTAACGGTTTTAGCGTGGCCCTGTATACCCAATATTGTAATCATAAGTTTCAAACAGCAATTTCCACCAGGAACAACACCATTAATTCGTCAAGCCTTTGAGTGGCGTATTTATTTATTTTATTTATTCAAACTTTATGCACAAGTAATAAAACCGTACAAAGGCGGACTTAATGCCTTGGGCATTTTCTACCAGTCTACCTTAGGGTGATGCAGAGACATTATAAGTACAGTAGGTGCAAAACAAAAACAAAAATTAGAAAAGAAAGAAATATATATATATACCTAACAAATAAATACATACATAGATATATACATGTAATATTATGTTATTGCTCTGTAAGGAGAAATTTATTTTAATTTTACAAAGTGTACTTTTTTATACACAACTTAATTCTACATTAAAATAAATCATTATAAGGCTGCCTGTCCACCGGAGCGGAGCGAGGCAGCGGAGCGGAGAAACGGAGAAATATTAACCAATAGGACTGCACAAAATCTCCGCTCCGGTCCCAGTGTGCAATCCTATTGGTTAATATTTCTCCGTTTCTCCGCTCCGCTGCCTCGCTCCGCTCCGGTGGACAGGCAGCCTTACTAACCTGTAAGGAGAAACAACAATAAGAGCTATTGCTTCAACAGTTTTTCTATATTTTGTAAAATATGACCTTAAAAACGTGTTCACATATGTTTCTATGAATCCAAAGAGATTTTTTCCAATCATAGATTGACCATAGTGCAGGGCTGTCGTCAACACAGATAACGTATGCAGTCCAAGTGAATGCGCGGGAAATTCAAATTAAATGAAGATTATGAGAGCTTCATTTACATACATAAAATATATAAACTTTGAAAGTAAAAAGAAAACAAGTAAAAGAAAAAACTATAACAACTTAGTTCTGAGACGAAGCTGCCAACTTCTTTTAGTATCGATCGCGTATTCATTCCAGATTAATAAATTAATTATTAGTTATGAGATTTGTAAATACTTTCTTTAATTAAAGGAAGCCACTTACCTCCGTTATGTATAATAATTAATGATAAAGTACTAATTTACTCATGTCAAGGATATTTTCGTAGTCTTCCACCTCACACCACCACGCCCACGCCTTTATTTCTGTAATGTATTATAATACATTACAATTTCCTTAAGGGTTAAGCAGAGATCCCGTTGGGGCTGCGGGTGGTGCGAATGAGATTACGTGGCCTCGACACAAAGGGTTAAGAAAGAACATGGTTTCAGTCAGTAGAAGTCTGCCACTGCCTACCGCTCTGCCCAGAGCGGGAGGAGTCATTTGATGATGTCCTAACCTCCAGAAAAAAAGGGTTAAGCAGAGATGTCAATAACCCCCAGGGATCGTAGACGCTACGCTAAAGGGTAAGGCGGAAAAGGGAATGAAAGGTCATGGACTAGCAACCCGTTTCTATTGTCAGTGCCCTACATAACTTGATCCCTCTTATAAAAAAAGAAAAGTTGACTAAGGATCTTGTAAAGAAAGATCTACCTGACTGTATTTGTGTCAATTTTCGACGTCGACAACACAGGCTATTGATGTGAACCTGGCTGATTTTATGAAAGAAAGAAAACATTAATTATTTAGTACATGCCACAAGTGCACACAACAAACAATAAAAATTATAAAAGAAACTAAAAAAATAACCTGAAAAAAAAGAGTGCGTGCATCTCAGGGCTGCGCCATGTAGGAACAGTTCTGCGAACTGCCGAGCAGCTAGTGGCCGACGACGCTGGTTTTCAACTGGCCCTTTATTCAATATTCATTAATCACTTTTAGCAAAAAAAAAACACTGTACTGTAAACCCCGAAGGGTTAGGAAGCGGTGTATCTACCCACATTTCGCCAGTTATGTTTTTGAAGTCCCATGTACCTAATTGGGGCCGAGCCTATTGAAATCAACTGGGCAGACATCCAGACGCTGTGGCTGCTACTGTGAAATTCCTGATGGAACAACCCAATAGCACTGCCCGATCCGGGAAGAGAACCCTAGACCTCATGCTCAGTAGTCGCGTTTGCGTCCAAAAACTATCAATTAAGAATTAATACCAACTAAATCGCAGGTAATCTGCATTTTAAATCCATAGTTAATACTAGCGCAATACAAAAGTTTAGTATTTTGTAAGTAATTTATAAAGTTATTAGGTAAAGTGTTAGACGAGAAATGAGAATGGTCCATGAGTCCATAGAGCTCTGCCCCGCAATCATATTATGATGTAATGCACTAGTGTCGGTTAATTGGGCTAGAGAACGCGCGGGGCGATGAGCGGAGTGATTTGTTAAAAGAATAATATGAGAAAAAAATTACTTCAAGATGCACTGCTAAACTGTTTTTTTTAAAACAAAAAAAAAAAACCTCAAAAATACATCTGGCTAAAAGGATATGTAATAGATAACCACGCATTAAAAAAATATCTTGACACAAAAGCGACTGTTTTTTCAACACGCCTATTAGATAACTATTTGTTCACCCTTCACGTATTGACATAGCGTTACTCGTTAAAACCGAGAATAAAGGGAGCTTTTACTTGTAATATCTCGAATATCTAGATAAAGCCATTTCTCATAAGTACTCATAACACAGTAGAAAGATTGTGCTTGGTCACCCTTGATGCTATCTCAAATCGGTGATGTCAAACCGATTTCTAAGGTTTCCTTACGATGTTTGATTTCAACAAAACTGAAGTCAAGGTGTTAACATTTTTTCCGTCCTTTTGTATTTATATGCTGCTTGTTTTTTTTTGCCATTTTATACGCGTGGCATGTAAATAGGTATCTTTTTCATATTTTATTTGTTTCACTGCCTAAAGCTACTACTGCTTAAAGTTTTAGAGTTTACAGAATACTAAATTCAAAGATTTTTAGTCTTTGAATTTAGTACTCTCTAAACTCAAAAACTTTTTGAACTGGATCAGATAAACAACGTGCCACAAGAATTAACCAAAATGCGTTCCAAAATCGCTTGTTTCTTAGCCCCACACAATCTCGCGAGCAATTTTCTCGCTAAACTAACTGCCAGACAGATTATAATGTCTGTCTGTAATAGTCTTTATAGCTGCCTTTATCATAACACGATTAACGGTAATCGACGTCTTCATAACACCACAGTGAAATTATAATATAATCTGTAGTTTTTGTAGGAAAATGTCTCCTGCCTGACTATTAATTGATTAGATCGGGAACTGCTTTTTAACCGACTTTGAAAAAAGGAGAGGTTATAAATTCCAACAGTTACTGTTTTAATTTATTTGTTGTATACCGTTTTCTCTATGATTACTGGTCTGATTACCCTATAACGCTTTTCCTGCCTCAGAATTGAACCCAAAAAGTCATGCTAAGCTGTTGCGCTTGTGACCACTCGACCAACGAGACAGTCACCTTTACCGACTGTTATCTGACTCACTCAACTATAATAATAATAATAATATTCCTCAACTATCACACAACGCCATCTAGTCCCAAGCTAAGCAGAGCTTGTGTTATGGGTACTAGACAACTGATAAACATACTTATATATTTCTAAATACATACATATTATAGATAAATTACACCCAGACACAGAACAAATGATCGTGCTCATCACACAAACATTTGTCCTGGGTGGGAATCGAACCCACGACCTCCGGCATAGCAGTTAGGGTCACTAACCACTAGACCAACAGGCCAGGCCATAAGTTTCAAAATGACCCAAAATCCAAAATCTAAAATATCCAAATGCCAAATGAAACAGATTCCGATTAATTTAATGTTACATGATTAGATCTAATGTTTGAAATAGCCGTGAAGAGTAGTAATAATGTTTCAGTGATTTCTGATCTGATCTCTAGTGTGTTTGAAGTCGTGTAAAAGCATGCTTAATGTTTCTGCCACTTTATTTATTCTACCATTTATTATAGAATAGAGTGTAAAGTTCTTTATCTCCCAGAGAAAAGGGAGGATGATCTTCCGACCAGGCTGGTGTTGTCTGGTGAGCTACTGCTTGACAGTTGTTTATGACTAACTATAATAACGATATGTAATTCATATCGTTGGACTAATTATCAGAACGCGTATCTCCAAAATCGCCATGTTTCTGCGATCTGTTTTAACGCTATTTTTCTATTCCATAGCCATAAAATTCAGGGAATTATTAACAAAATATCAATCTACACCCATTTTATACTTAAATACTCGTAATGTAGAAGAAGAAGAAAAAGTGTGGGTCGTCCAGCGGCAAGATGGGCAGACGACATAGTTACCATCGGGGGAAAAACCTGGATGAGGCTGGCACAGGACCGTGGGGAATGGCACAAGAAAAGGGAGGCCTATACCCAGCAGATGGGTGAATTCAGGCTGTTGGTGATGATGATGATGATGAATATAGAACGCTATATTAAACCTCTCGAAACTTGATTAAAAAATCAGATTTTTGTTGCTCCTGTAATTTGTTCAAATGAACTTACGAATTCTGATAATTAGACCGACGATATTATATACATAAACGAATTTGTCCCAAGGGGTAAGCAGAAACCACAAAATGCCCATGAATAGCTCTAGTCCGTTCTACTTTGCGTTGGTTATTGCAGTGGTCACTCGCATCTCAATTGCGTAGAAAAGTAAAGTGTTAAAGTCCTCTTTGCCAAAAAGCTATAGATTGATGATAAGCCCCATATTATTATAATATAATAAATACTTCAAACAGTAGATTATGACCTGTCAATTTTATTTACAAACGAGTGTGCAATAACCAATAAGTTATTGCAGCCATTACCGGATATTGTTTCATAATATTTTGAAATAGTTACTTTGAATGAGTTTCATTATATTGAAGACAAGCGCTTTAGTTAAGTGTGTCGAAACAGTTTTGGCAATTATAATGCTTTTGACTTTCAAGGATTGAGTTAGAGTTTGGTTTGAACTGTGTATTATCATTAGCATTAGCGTAGCATAGCCTAATCAGCCTAAATGTTCCCACCGCTGGGATACAGGTCTCTCAATGGGAGTTTTTTTTTAAATATTAAATGGGCTTACTCTTGACCTCAATCTTGTCAGGCCCAGTGCGCGTTGATAAATGCCACATGTCTTCGATTTTTTTTTCTAGAGCATTACAGTTTTCTTACGATGTTGTGTGAGCTGTGGTATTAAAATAAATAACACGAAGAAATACGCCTGCCTGAGGTCGAACCCAAGACTTATTGCTCGTAATTCGGGGTCCCCACCACTGGGCCCACAGCCCCGCTGCTCTCGTGTACTTAAAATTAGCACTAGATTGATGAAATGTCTATTTACATGTCATAATCTAATATTTAGAAGGCCGACCGATATTTGCAAGAGTCAGGTACCTAGATCCTAGATTTCTAAAATACATTCTATCTTAATTTCCCCGTTGGCCGTATTTGGCATAAATGAAGAATCTTTGATATTTCAAGTTTTTTTTTAACTTTGCTTTTGCCTTCGGCTTCGGCTATTTAGTTCGGTTCTCTATAACTATCCCACTGCCTGCACTATGGATTGTCGCGCTCACAGAAAGGAGGCGTGTGACGTACGCCTCCTTTCTGTGAGCGCGACAATCCATCCCAAGGGTCCAGTGTGGGTCAGTAAGGAGGAGCCCGCAAGGGCCGACACCCGTCGGGGCCGCGGATTTTAGTACGAGATGACGTGGCCTCGGCACAAGGGCAAAGAAGGAACATGGGTTCGGTTTTTAGTCAGTAGAAGTCTGACACTCCCCTTCGCTCTGCCCAAGAGCGGGGGGAGGTCATTTGATGATTTTGAACCCACCAAAAAAAAAAAAAGGGTCCAGTGTGGGTTGGTTGATATAACAACTTCTTCGATTGTTTGGTTCTCATGCTAACTAGACGGCAAATACTTTTAACGTCTAATACTTTAAAAACATAAGCAAGAATTTAGCGCTAACGAACTGTCAGTGCCGTTGAAGGCATACGAAATATCGAGGTTGCCTTGCGGTCAATTAGTAGGAAATTCAAAAATGTACATAATAAAATTGAATGTTCTTTTTTATCTTCGAAAGGTCAGGTTCTCGAATAGTCTTGAAAACTTTCTTCAAACAAAATTCGACTTATAATGCTAACGAAGTATGTAAACTTATTACGTAGCCTACCTTTGATCTAGTTGCCGTAAGCTTAGGTGTCTTTCGTGTAAGCAGATTTCTTATTTTGTGTACAATTAAGTGGACATTAAGAAGATCTTTGCAATTTGCAGGTTGTAAGATTGTCGATCGTTTGTAAATATGTAGTGATGCGTTGATTAAGACTTTGGCTGACTTGTTACAAAAGGGCCGACTAATCGGCCAAGCCGGTCATTACCAGCATACATAAACACAAACGGTCATATCTTTGATCGCGTTAACTCACAATTTTGATTTTATATTAATATTCAGATAGTATTTGATATTAATTGATTATATTATTAGAGGCTGTCGAATTCCCTCTCAAAGAGAGGAGGCCTGTGTCCCAACAGTGGGAACATTAATTGGCTGTTGATGATGATGACCAAGTGAAATTGCACCAGCTCGAGGCAGTCGATGTAGAATTTTACGAGAAATTCAAGTAATCCATCAGTAAAATTAATGAGGCATCATCTCTACTTAAAGATAGTTATTAAGTACAATTTGCTCTTTGACTTTAACAGAATAGGTGTTAATTCTTACCCACATCATTAGGGTGCTTGAGAGTGAAAGGTAACATAACGGTTTACACAATTCTTGGCATGTACAGGTCGCTCCGTTTGAACTTAGATCATATAATTGTATATTATGTAATGATGAGGTGTTCCTAGTTATAGATTGTGATATTGGATAGACTGGTTCATTCGTCTTGTGGTCGGAAATGCGGCTGCTGAGCGTGAGGTTTTGTGTTCGATTCCCGGGTCGGGCAAAGTGTTATTGGGGTTTTCCAAGAGGAATTTCTCAGTAGCAGTTGCAGAATCTGGATTTGTGCACGGTTGAGGGTATCAGGCTCGCCCTATTACATGAGATTTCAAACTTCACTTGCGAAATGTGGGTGTATGTAGGTATACCTAGTGAACTCATCTAACTTCGTGATAAAGGCATTTGTGCACTCGTACAGCCCTATGATACCGCTCAAACCAAATATCACCGAATTAGGCGAATCACAGAATTAGATGAGTTCACCCTACTTTCTTTGTAGTTTCTCAGTTAGTTCCTATTTGACAATACTCTAGGACATAATTATACTCGCCACCAAATTCTAGGCTGATTTAAATCAGATTGCCATCTAAGAAATACAAAAATCTTTAAAAATTCCATCTAAATAAAATCTTTCACAATTTTATTCCCAGCATTCATCGATCATCACTGCCACATGACAACAATTCCCAAGTTTAAGAAATCCATTTTCCGAACTTCAAAAAAATACAGAAAAAACAACGAAAAACTAAACTAAACCGACCTTTTTTTTTGTTCCCAGAAGAATCAAACAAAAATAATGGAACCGCCTATAGATAAACAATTCGTTCCAATTTTTTTGCCATCTCTTCTTTGTGTGCGTGACCCCTGACCAAAATTGTTCAAAGACATCGCCCACTTGACATTTATGAGGTTAACAGAGTTGCTCAACATTTTTTCTTTAGTCTTTATTAATTAAGTGTCTACTTCATTTTGATTAAGAAAGGAACAAAACAGCGCGTCTTTTTCCGTGTTTGGAAAGAAAACTGTGCGCTACTCGCGCGATATCTTTTAATTAACTTTATTTAAGTTACCGTAAAACTTAAAAAAACATCATAAATTCCCACAGTGACAGACAACACACGGTCTATACCACAAAGTATAAACGCTTGACATTTTACAAAGATACTTCGAGCGCTCTTCATGTTTAAGAGCGAACGTGACCAAAATACCAGATTTTTCGAAAATTAATACCCTTACGTGATGAAACAGAGTTTGTGTAGAGGTAAGTAACCCATTTTTGACATTGGGAAACTTTCATTGTACATCAGTTTTTGCAATAGTACATAAACTAGAGACACAAGGAAATTCCCGTTTGCCCAATGACTTAAGCTTGTGCGTAAAGGTGCCCGTTTAACACAAGCTAGGCAGTAACTTACGCTATTGAACTGTCTACAGTATACAGCTCATAAATCAGCAATATTTTTAGGGCCTCAAGTTACCGACAAAGACCGTGGGCCAAAGGTTGACAGCCACTGATGAATAGTGTGTTTGTCTTTTATGACAAAGAAGATGTAATTAGTACTTTTCCTTAATAAAAATTCTGGTAGCTATTTACTTAACAGGTATTTCATTAATATTTAACACTGAAAACTTCCCTGGAGTACATAAGTACTAATCATTTAGTCAATACAATAGCTATTGCCAGCGGCTTTGCCCGCTACAACTCGTAGATTACCCCACGGGAAGATAAAATCGGGATAAAAACTATCCTATGTGTTAATCCAGGTTATAAACTATCTGTGTACAAAATTTTATCCAAATCCGTTCAGTAGTTTTTGCGTGAAAGAGTAACAAACATCCATCCATACATACATAGATACTCACAAACTTTCGCATTTATAATATTAGTAGGATAATTATTATCAACTTCAATGTAGCTAGTAGCTTAGTAAAAACAGCCGCTCGGGTCGATCCAAAGGTTAAGCTGCGTTTGCCTTGGTAACTCGTGTGGATGGATGTTCACATATTACACACCAAGTTTTCTAGGTGTCTTCGAAAGCACGTTTCAGGCTATCATTTGTAGATATTTGACAGTCGTTCAATAGTAAAGAAGGCTTTCAGAGTCCCGGAGATAACCCGGTAAGTAATGGGTCACTCATCCACGTACCGTCCGAGGCAAGCGCAGCTTAACCTGGAGATGTAACCCGAGCAGCTGTTATTATTTAGCAATGAGCTACGAATCTTTAAAGAAGAGCTAATCTTGAAATACAGCCCACCGACCAAGTTATAATAGTATTACGTAAATAATCGTCTATACCGCCCACAGAAAAGGCAATTAAAATAATAATTGGTTTGCAAAAGTACATTACCCAAATAATAACCGTAATTGGTGCCTTCAAGTACCATTGATCTATGGGTCAATAAGTTTGATACCCAAATTAGAAAAGTAACCTTTTGATATATAAAAAGCAAAGTCGAGTGTATTGTGAACCTAATGATGTATGCAATTAGGTATGATTTAATTTTTACAATTAACTTTGAATGAACACTCGAAGTGGTTGTGAGGCTTGTGTAAGAAATAGAAGTTAAGTAGGTACTTTATTTTGTAAAACACTAGCTTTTGTCCGTGGCTTCGCCCGCATGGATGTCCAAAAATATCCCAACAAACTTTCATCCCCTATTTACCTCGATTATTGGTTAAATTTCGAAATTTTTATACACCTTCCTCAAGAACCACTCTATCTATTGGTGAAAACAGCATGAAAATCGGTGAAGTAGTTTTTGAGTTTATCGCGACAGACTGACAGAAAGACGCGGCGGAGGACTTTGTTTTATAACATGTAGTGATAGTGATAACACATACATCATCATGCCTATACATCATGCCTGTAACCCCCGAAGAGTTAAAGGGTGATGCAATAGGCTCGCTCTCTATTGCATAGAACTTAAACAAAACTGGGGCAATGTGGCTTTTCTTTTGGGACAAGCCCGCCACACTATTCCCAAACCACTGTAACTCCTGTTAGCCAGAATCAACAGTGGCGACCACAAGAAAAGCGCCGAGACAATGAAGCTCGACGAAGTCCCAGAGAAATTATTTAACTGTTTTGGATCCCGCAACGAAATTAATCAGGAAAGAATAGCGGAGGAGTAGGAAAAAGGGCAATGTGGCTGTACTACATATCAGGTACACCGGTGTCTTACCGTTTAGGGATTACAGGCGTGATGTTATGTTATGATTAACTTCAGAGTAGAAACCCCAGGGTTTTCCCAATTACATTTACAATTAAGTCTACTCTCTTTAGATTTAAAGTTTCAAAACTTTGTATCATAAAGCTTGATTTTCAGCTAATCTACATAAAACCTATAGGCGTGGCCAACATTTTTTGATCAAATACCACTTGAAAATTATTAAACCAAGGATCCTCGGGCTATAATATAATCCCTGAGGCAGTAAGACGTACTTATTCTTTTCAAAGGAAGGTAGGTCGAGAGCCCCTTTAGGCTATTTTCGTTGCTTGTCAACGGAGATAAAAAAATCTTAAAATAATTAATTAAGGCTCATGTTCCACCGCCGGGAGATTGGCGAGAAGCAAGTAGAGCTAGAAAATTAATAACATGAGGAACAGGGTATAATTTTCTTTATCCCCCATGGAAAATTGTGGATCCTCCACAATTGTTGTCGGATTTTTCTAAATACTAAGTTGCGGATAACTTTAATAATGAGTGCGATTCAGAATAATGATGTTAGGTTAGTTCTTATTTTTGTGTCTTAGATAGCGCTTTTTACCCGTTGTTGTTGTAGTACTGTTTGCATTATTTAAGTACAAAAAACGAGTTAGAACGAAAGACAGAAAAAGTATTTATTAATCTAGATACGTTGATAAACTTTTTCTTTAATCCATTGCATGTCTAGTTTATAGACACAATTAAAAAACCATTGTTTTATGTACGTTTTGTATGTTTTATGAGATGGTGTTCGTAAGGTACGCCAGGAGTTAATAGATTTAAAGGATTTAGGATAATTATTCACTATGACACAAACTCGTGGCTGGTAATGGAAGATTCCGTCTGCATATTCATACGAAGCGAAGTTATGATGTGCGTAGTTTAGGGCCACAACCAACACGTTACTTTTAGCACAATCAGCAATTTTGCCGCTAAAGCACAGTTGCAGTCGCGAAATCACGATGTGTGCGGTGGCCCTTAGCTGTGGGCTGTCTTCAATGGCGTCTTGAAGGACGATCTCGTGAGACTAACTCGTCATCATTTGGGAGCACAATAGATGGATATCTTATATTTTCTTTTGTGGACTGAAATAGGCGGGCCTTATAAAAACATCTCATTTTTGTGTATAATAGCGTTGTGTAGGTAGCCTTCCTAACCTTTTTTTTTTTTTTTTTTTTGGTGGGTGGAAAATCATCGAATAACCCCCCCCCGCTCTTGGGCAGAGCGAAGGGGAGTGTCAGACTTCTACTGACTAAAAACCAAACCCATGTTCCTTCTTCGCCCTTGTGTCGGAGCCGCGTTATCCTTTCGACAAGCCAGAGCCCCGACGGGGCCACAGCCCCGACGGAGCCACAGCCCCGACGGAGCCTTCCTAACCTACTGGATAGTTAGAAAAGTCACAAACGTCGTGATTAATGTAGTCTCGTATTGGGATCATCTTCTTCGTAGCGTGTTCATGGAAAATTTTCAAATATTTGACCCAAAATTCAGCTATCCGAACTCCGCTCGCTGATGCAGTCAATAGGTCAAAAAGTCTGTCAATTGCGCAAGTGTCAGGACATGCAGCGCAAGATGGAAGGTGTCTGTGAGACTGCGACCGTGAAATGTCTTACTATCGATTCTATACATAAAGAAGAAGTTTTTAATTTAGAAGATTTTTAAGTTACTAATGAACTTCTTTTCTACTAGTTTTCATTACCAATGAAGGGTACCAGAGTATGGGCACGCAAGATACGCAATCCAAAACCATTTGAACGTTATTGTCCTTGTGACTGATTAGCAATCTCATATCTGCTCCAATTCAGAACTTAAACAGAGAAATGACTCATCAACTCATAACATTACCAGATAATCATCACATTTTCGACACATTCTCGCTAAAAGTAAGTGCCATCATCCGTGCAATCTTGAGATTGTCGATCAAAATGGCGATGGCACAGAAATTCAAGATTATCTATTTTACATCTCACGAATTTTAGGAGGTCTTGTCTAATCTAGATGTTACAGTGGTTGTCTATTTTGTAATAGATTCATCCCGTTTTACTCAACACTAGGCGTTACATAACATAACGTCACGTGTGTAATTCCCGAAGGGGTAGGCAGAGGTCTACCTAATAGTAACACAACCAAATTTCGCAAGTTATGTTTAAGTCACATGTGGAAGGGAGCAAACATATTGCCATCAACCGGGTCTGGACTTGTACCCGGATCCGTCAATTTAGTCGCAGCCACGGAATCTGTGGCTGCGACTGCGAAATTCCAAACTCAATAACACTTTGCCTGACCAGGGAATGGAACCCAACCCTCATACACAACAACGAGGCAGTCGTGGTGTCGATAGTAATAATATCTTTTTCTCTCGGAGGATTTTGAGTTCTTTGCGTTGAGTCCAGCGTTGAAAATCCAACATTGTCGCACATGCTAGTTTTAGTCGACTAGTGTTTAAGGCGAGGTTGCAGTACTTTGTTTTTATGTACGCACGACCTCGCCCCCCGCCCTGCCTAGCGAGCGATATAATGCCTAAATTTTGACTGTTTTTTGCTTCTCGGAGAAAAACTATAAAGAAATTATACAATCTGTTTTCACCATTTACTTCAGAATTAAAAGTTCTATCTACTGATATAACTTTCATATAAATTCATGATGAAATGTGTCATGTTCATGCCAACCGCTGGCGCCACCTATCACCGGCGCGCCGAACTTGGTGATCGCTGAGCATTCACGCTGGCACAGGGGTTCATACATTCATCACCACCACCAGGCGGAGCCAGTGTCGCGCGGATCCCTTCCACGGATTGCAACATCGCTAACTCACCGCAGCTATAAAAACTTTTGTTTGTATAGAATCAGTCCTTTTTACCTTCTCTCTTCCTTCAAGTCACATCCATCATCCTTTACAGACCCCCGCCATGGCCATGGCGGTCTAATCCATCCACGCAGTCTGTAACTTATGTAATTTCATACATATTTCAAAATATAATTGTGAAACCATCACGCTCGCATTATTTCAACGACGGACAGACCTGATCCCCAACATTTTGGTCCTTCGAGCCGGATCTACAAGAATACCAGCCGGAAGAAGACTCCACATACACGGTGCCGACCACGTTGCCGGCACGTTGCGGACTTTGACTCGGACTGGAGCCGGGCGCTGAAGACAATAGCTGGCTGTGAAGACGATCGACCGGGTGCAGCGATCATCACGATCGACCGAGTGCAGCGATCATCACAGCTGGTCCAGTGACCCAGCAATAACATCAAACCAGAGAAAAAGGCAAAGGCGTAAGATACGTAAACGGTCAGGTCTCTGTTCCGTCCCGTCAATCCCACCCGTCACATCCATTCAGTTAAAGATTTGTGTTAAAGCTGTGTTTCGTTTCAGTTCACGCGAGTGTGGCAGCCACGTGGACCAGGTGATATTTGCATGTGAGTAACCACACCACATCACACCACACCACATAACGCTCATCCATATTCCGTCAGAATGTCGGTCAAGGCAGTGGACGAAGTTCTTTCCGAATTAAAGAAACGTAGGGGTAACATTAAGGGTCGGTTAACCCAGTTTAAAAATTACGTGGAATCGTTCGCGGGAGCTCACTTAACAAGCTTACAAACAGCTGAGTTAACTTTACGTGTTCAAGCCGCGAGTGAATTATACGATAAATTCGACAACGTAGAAAATGAACTCGAACTACTCCTTCCGGAATCCGAAACAAACGCGAATCTACAATACATAGAAGCATTAGAAGATATTTATTTTACGGCAATAGCCAGTGCAAAGTGTTTAATTAAAAACGCGGAAATTACAAGTCGACTTCCAATTGCATCGGAACCACGTGTCAATATTAAATTACCAGACATAAAATTACCTGCCTTCGATGGAGCCTATGATCACTGGCTAGAATTTAAACATTCATACGTAACCATGATTCATAATCGTTCCGATCTAGACGAGATCCAAAAATTCCATTATTTGCGGTCAGCACTTAGTGGAAGCGCGTTACAAGTGATAGCAGCGTTGGAATTTAGCCCAGCCAACTACGTTCACGCATGGGAGTTATTGGAAAGCCGTTATCACAACGAGAGGTTGTTAATTAATAATCACGTAAAAGCGTTGCATAATATTCCATCACTAAAACAAGAATCGCCATCGCAAATAAGGAAATTAATTGATACTATTTTACGTAATCTGCGCGCTTTAAACTCACTAAATGAACCCACAGTTAATTGGGATACATTAATAATTTATTTAGTGGTCAGTAAGCTGGACTCGTCTACAGAACGCGAATGGGAAACCCACATCGGTGCCACGTGTCTAGGTTCACGAGAAAAAATAAAACTTAACGATTTAATAACGTTCCTCCGAGGTCGAGCGGACACGTTGGAAATGATCGGCACTAGCCACATAAAGGAAAAAACACATCATAGCGACTTTAAACACCAAAACGATAAACGAAATTCACAGCGCGTACATAGTTACGCGGCTACTAAGGCGACGCGTTATAGTAATTACCGTGGTGCTACAAATAAACAATGGGATTTACCCAAGTGTGTCCTGTGCAATAGGGAACATTCATTATACTCGTGTACAGCATTCCTTAATATGTCCGTGAGAGACAGAATTAAATTCATTAACGAAAATAAGATGTGTGCAAATTGCTTGAGAAACGGTCACGCGTTAGATCAATGCAAGTTCGGTTCGTGTAAACAGTGTTCAAACAAACATAACAGTTTGCTACACATGGACGAGGCGGGAAACAGCGCTTGTGTGCGTGCGTCGTCGAACGGAGGGAACGTACATCCACAATCACACAGTTTGGCGACATCAACAGTGCATTCACGCGACTCGGCCACTACTGTTGTGTGTGAAGCGAACACTACCGAATTCAAGTTAATAAGTACTGTTTTGCTCTCTACGGCGTTAATTGAAGTAGCTGATAATAATAACGTGTATCATACGGCCCGCGCGCTCTTAGATAACGGAAGCCAAAACTGCTTCATAACTGAGAAATTTGCAAAGAAAATAAATGCAATATATATACAGTCCACTATTCAAATATCGGGTGTGGGACAGTCAGTCTCGCAATCACAGCATTCATGTGACGTCACAATACGTTCAAAATTAAGCGATTTCAATACCAAGCTTCGCTGTTTAATCTTGCCATGCATAACATCCAGTTTGCCTACGATAAACATCGAAGCCGGTAATATATATATACCTGAGTTCTTACAATTAGCAGATCCGACGTTTAACGTAAGTTCAGAAATTGACTTGTTGATCGGCGCGGATAGATTTTGGGATCTTCTAGAAACAGACAAAATACGTCTAGCAAGTGGCCCATTCCTACAAAATTCAAAATTAGGATGGTTATTGTCCGGTCCTGTGCTCGCGAGGAGCCCAAAACCTGCTCACGTTCATTGCCACTTCAGTCAGGAAATCGATAAACAACTCCGGCTGTTTTGGGAACTCGAAAACATTCCTTCATCATCATGCGCACCCTTAACAGATGATGAACGCACCTGCGAAAACATATTCAATAACACTACAAAACGCGTTGAAAACGGTAGATTTTCGGTTCGTATACCGTTGAAAGAGGCACCAGATGCCCTAGGTGATTCTTACACGTCAGCAACGAAACGATTTTTAACCTTGGAGCGTAAACTCGATCGTTTACCAGAGCTTAAACATTTATATTCTAACTTCATGCGTGAATACAATGATTTAGGTCACATGTCCAAGTTGGAGACTTGTAGTCAACCAAATTATTATCTTCCACATCATGGTGTTGTCAAGGAATCTAGTTCAACAACAAAACTACGCGTTGTATTTGATGCTAGTGCCGTCACTAGCTCGAATAAATCATTAAACGATATTCAGTACCCGGGACCCGCGTTACAAAACGATATTTTCTCGATTTTGTTACGATTTAGACAATATAAATATGTAGCTTGTGCAGACGTGGAGAAAATGTTTCGTCAAGTTCTTCTCCAGCATGACCAAAGGTCACTACAATTAATATTGTGGCGGGATAATCCTTCAGATCCGTTAGATACATATCAACTAAATACAGTCACGTACGGAACTGCGTCAGCACCATATTTAAGTATGCGCTGTATTAGACAGTTAGCATTAGAGTGCGACGATGACGTCATCGCTCGCATCATCACGGAAGACATATTCGTGGACGATCTCATCACCGGTGATGATGATCTAAACAACTTGCTTCAAATATGTCAAAAAACATCAGACGTGCTCCAATCGGGGTGTTTTCCTTTGCGCAAGTGGACCTTCAACTCAGATGCATCTCACAACAAAGCCACAGAACGCTTCATAGGCGAACATGCGCAAACCAAAACACTCGGATTGGGTTGGCATAACACTGGTGACGAGTTACACTTCGTTACAAATATTGAGAACCAAGACAACAATTCACGTTTAACTAAGCGAATAATGTTATCAGTAATATCACAAATATACGACCCATTGGGTCTTCTTTCGCCGGCAGTCATGATTTCAAAAATGATTTTACAAAAATTATGGCTGAGTAAAATTGACTGGGATACTCCGGTCTCTCAGGAAATTGCTAACATTTGGAAACATTTTATTTTTACGTTAAGATTTCTAAACGATATTCGCATCCCTCGCCACGTAATAGGCGATCATAATCAATACACAGAGCTTCATATATTTACCGACGCGTCTCAAGACGCATACGGCGCGTGTACCTATATACGTACATTTAGCAATATCGGTGACGCAACCGTTCGACTATTGTGCGCTAAGGGCAAAGTCGCACCTTTAAAACCAATCAGCATCCCGCGCTTAGAGCTGAGCGCCGCGCTTCTGGGAGCCCAGCTATTTAATAAAATAATTAAATCTCTTAGATTGCAGTTCAGTAAAGTATACTTTTGGACGGATTCCACAATCGTTATGGGTTGGATTAAAATGTCACCACATTTATTGAAAACGTTCGTACAAAACCGAGTAACTGAAATAAATGAACTCACAGGTGACTCAGTGTGGTTACATGTGAGTAGTAAGGACAACCCAGCTGATCTATTGTCTAGAGGTTGCGGCCTAGATTTATTAAAAGATAACGGACTTTGGTGGCACGGTCCATCCTATTTACATAATCGTTCACATGACTTTGAGCAAACTTACCGCGATAATTCGGAAGAATATAACTTACCAGATTTAAAACAAAAACAAACCTGCTTACCCAATATTCAGCACGAAGACATACTTAAATTCGACAAGGACGCGTCATTCACAAAGCTCGTACGAATCGGTAGCTACGTACAAAGATTTATAGCAAACTCAAGAGCTAAGCAAACAGAACGACAAACCGGTTTCTTATCTGTAAACGAGTTGGACGCCGCGCTGAGAATGTTAATTAGGCTCGTTCAAAGGAATTCATTTCCAGATGTTTTGAATAACTTAACAGCTCAAATTCCTATCAAGCAACGTTGTAAACAATATAATCGAATTTCGGGTTTAAATGTTTTTATTGATGAACATAAAATAATTCGGGTTGGCGGTCGAATATGTAATTCATCCGACTTCACCTACGATAAAAAACATCCGATTTTATTATGCAGTAAGCATCCATTCACGATTTGTTTATTTAAGCACGAGCATGCACGATTATTACATGCCGGACCTCAACTTTTATTGGCTACCATGCGTGAATGTTGGTGGCCATTGAACGCTAGAAATCTTGCTAGAAAAATAGTACACGAATGTATAACGTGCACACGTAATCGAGGTAAGACACTAGCGCCCCTCATGGGCAACTTACCCCCCGAACGGTTGGAATCGGGCTACCCGTTTATGCGAACCGGTGTGGACTACGCGGGACCGGTTTTCATATTATCCAGAAAGGGCAGAGGTTCTAGACTAACTAAGGCATACATTTGTCTTTTTATTTGTTTCACGACTAGAGCCATGCATTTGGAACTCGTTACTAGTTTATCTACAAACGACTACATATTAGCACTAAAACGTTTCATTAGCCGGCGAGGTACGCCTCGCACTATCTTCTCCGACAACGGTAGAAACTTTGTGGGCGCGGAAAAGGAGTTTCCTTTATTTCTCCTTAGGGAATCGGAGGCCATTATTGATTACGCTTCCACTAATAGCATTGAATTTCGATTTATTCCTCCTTATTCTCCACACTTTGGCGGACTATGGGAGGGCGGGGTGAAGTCATGCAAGTATCACCTGAGACGCATAGTAGGTAACGCGCGACTAACTTACGAGGAATTTTCCACGGCTTTGACACAGATCGAAGCTGTCTTAAATTCCCGTCCAATGTCACCTCTTTCCTCAGACCCTTCTGACCTTTCCCCCCTCACCCCCTCACACTTCCTCATTGGCCGACCGTTAACGTCGCCACCTTCAAGGAATTTTCCAGACCAGCCAACTTCGAGTCTGACACGCTACGAGCGCATCGAGCAACTGCGGCAGCACTTCTGGCGTCGCTGGTCTACAGAATACATCTCTGAGCTGCAACAGCGAACCAAGTGGAAGACCAAGCAGGAGGACATCACCTTGGACAGCCTTGTCCTCATCAAGGACGACCAGTTGCCACCATTGAGGTGGCGGCTCGGTCGCATTCTACGTGTCATTCCAGGCGGAGACGGCATAGCACGAGTGGCTGACATCAGGACAGCTGCTGGCACGATCAGGCGTGCCTTCTCCAAGATCTGCCCGCTGCCTCCACAACCTGTGAGCGGCGACGCCTGACTCCGTGCCGGGAACCATTTTGGAAGCAGCGCTTCCAAGGCCGGGGGCATGTTCATGCCAACCGCTGGCGCCACCTATCACCGGCGCGCCGAACTTGGTGATCGCTGAGCATTCACGCTGGCACAGGGGTTCATACATTCATCACCACCACCAGGCGGAGCCAGTGTCGCGCGGATCCCTTCCACGGATTGCAACATCGCTAACTCACCGCAGCTATAAAAACTTTTGTTTGTATAGAATCAGTCCTTTTTACCTTCTCTCTTCCTTCAAGTCACATCCATCATCCTTTACAGACCCCCGCCATGGCCATGGCGGTCTAATCCATCCACGCAGTCTGTAACTTATGTAATTTCATACATATTTCAAAATATAATTGTGAAACCATCACGCTCGCATTATTTCAACGACGGACAGACCTGATCCCCAACAAAATGTCTTAGCAGTACACGTTTGAAATTGTGATTTAGAGTCATGTTTGATAAAAAAAAGTATCGAGGCGATCATTCTTAATCGCGTTTCTATCTTTACGATTTACTAGAGAGTATGTTCAATTTTTATGTAATGATTTTTATTTATTAAAAAACTCGCATTTAGTTCGATTTTTATAGGTTCAAAAATCTTAAAATTACTGCAACCCCGCCTTAAGAAACCAGATAATAGTAAAAGATAGGTTTGACTTGTTTGGTGAAGTGCCAAGCTTTTGAAATAAGTGCTCTGAATCATTTATGAAACTTCAGTCTGCAAGAAATCGCAAGAAAGTATATTGGTTTCCAGGTCCTAATTATGCTAGCAACTTATAAAATATTAGTCCAGTAAACTCTTCTAGAATTCATTAAATCTTTTTCTTATTGTTTGCAGTCCTATAATTCGTTATGTTTTTAAGTTCTACTGCTTAGCCATTACCAGTAAATAATTACAGCTTTGCAAATAGAAAGACAGATGAACTGATGTAGAATGGACGTTATATTCACACTTCAAGTACAGAACATCAAACATTAAATATATGTTCAATTTTCGTTCTTGTTTTCAAACTATCACTTCGCATACTAATCACCCTGCTCTCAATACCTTGGCAATAACCATAACTAAATAAACAAAGGGCCATTAACCCAAACCATAACGTTTGCCCAAAGACAAGTTTAATGCCTTATTTACTTACATACCCATCTCAAAACTCACACCTTGGTCTTGACCGTAACAGCAGAACTCGTTCCAGTGAACAAACTCACTAAAGATAATTACACAAGCACAAGGTCACTGCACACCCTCTGTGCCGTAACGGTATCACGTTAACTTTGTAGTTACGTATAAGTGAAGTTAACGTGACAGTAGAAAAATTTGGCGTTGTAAAGGTTTAGTAAAATTTCTTTTTAGCGTGTCCATGGCATTCTTAAGTAGTTCAGTACAAAAGTGGCGACTAGTTTGGGACTTTTAGTAACATCGATCGGACTCCAAAATCAAAATCAAAAGTCATTTACTCAAACTAGACTGATATCCAGTACTTTTCGAACATCATCATCATCATTTCAGCCAAAAGACGTCCACTGCTGGACAAAGGCCTCCCCCAGGTGTCGCCACATTGACCGGTCCCGTGCGTCTCTCATCCAGCGGGTTCCCGCAACCTTGACCAGGTCATCGGTCCACCTAGTGGGAGGCCTTCCAACGCAACGTCTTCCGGTTCGCGGTCGCTATTCCAGAACTTTTCGGCCCCATCGGCCATCCGTTCTGCGAGCAATGTGCCCTGCCCATTGCCACTTAAGTCTGGCGATTCTTCGGGCTACGTCGGTAACCTTGGTTCTCATGCGGATGTCCTCATTTCTGATTCGATCACGCAAGGAAACTCCGAGCATAGGCCTCTCCATTGCCCTTTGGGTGACTTTGAGCTTTCTGATAAGGCCCATTGTGAGCGACCACGTTTCGGTCCCGTATGTAATCACTGGCAACACACACTGGTCATAGACTTTCGTCTTGAGACACTGGGGTAAGTTGGACGAGCAGATACCGCGCAACTTCCCGAACGCTGCCCAGCCGAGTCGGATTCTACGATTGACCCATATTGACCTCTTTCTCGAAGGTAGATCTACCCAACTGGACCGTTTGAAACTTTTGACTTTTCGAACGTTTAAATTTAATTATTGACAATACACAGTCCCCCAAAACGCCCACCCTTCGATACTTCCTAGTGTTTTAGCTGGAAAGAAGAAGTGGCGAAACCAACTCTCCAGCAACATAAAATATCTGCATGTAGGTTAGAAGAACCAGACTCCAGTCAAACTGTTACCTAGACATGAACAAATTGCGTCTACTGTCTTAACCCGTGGTTTTCGCCGTATCGCCAACAGACATAAGATTAGTAAGGGCCCGAACAAATAATAAATTAATGACAGTTCCCAGAGCTACGATAAAGACTATGGGAGTTTGCTTGTTGAATGAATTTAATCCTGTTTAGGAACTATAATGACTATTAATGACATATTCAGGATTCACTGAAGTCTGCGAAACGTAAACCTACAATTTTTCCCACCTCTGAACAGACAAAATGATTTTGATTTTTGATAATTTTCCTTTCACCAAAGTGTAAAGGTAAAAAAGGTCGACTGATATAATTTCATAGTAACTATGCATTTATCGACTACACATTCTAGGACTTTTTGTATTATTTTTTCTTATAGAATTACAGGAGTATAGAGTCTTAGAGTTTTAGGATAGGTATAAAAAAAACACGTTGTACCTATATCAGTATTGTAATGGATCTTGAACAGACTATGAATAATTTACTTCTTCTTGCGTAAAGACCTAAATGCTTCCTTGTCTAATCATGTCGGAGAAAACGGATCATAGGATCATATCATCATCAAAACAAAGGATAGCTGTTCAACTTAAGACGCAGTTAACGGGGGAACCGTAAAAACGACCTGTTTTTCGTCGCAGAGTTAGCCGTATTGCTACTTATTACAATTCCAAAAAAAATACAGTGTATAGTCAAATGTATAGGTAAAAGACTTATGCAAAAATATTTTCTAAAAGTAATCAAGAACCTCGAAAAAAAAAATCACAAAATCACAAAAAAATCACACGAAAAAACTTTTTCGTCTCGAAATGCTCAATATTTTGAGTGACAACTGTTATTTTTTTTTTTACTATCAGAAAGGAAATTTAACCAACTAAAGACATATGTAAAAATATTTTAACATTACAGCGTATTTTTTTTTTTTAATAAATTAAATCTGCGAACTATCGTTCATTTTGGCAGTCACGAGCATCAAACGCATCGCCATTTTCAACCTTATTTGTTTAGGCGATGAGTTAAACGCGCGCTCAAGGTCGCGGGCAGCTAATGTCGCCTTAAATGAGACTGAGCAGGACATCTTAAAATCCTAAAAACTACAGCACTAGTGCCCTGAGACAGTAAGAGAAGACTATTACGTACACCACTGGCCAACCCTTCGAGGATTACAGGCATGATGTTTTGTTATGTTATCATATTGGTGATTGAGTTAGCAACACGTTATTATATAACAGCGTGAAGGAGATGGACCTCCTTTATTTCCACGGTATTTCTATCATCATCATCCTAATATTAATGTTCCCACTGCAGGGACTCAGGCCTCCTCTCTTTGAGGGGATGGGCTATAATCTACCACGCGGGCCCAGTGCGGATTGGTAGATGTCACATGTCTTCGAATTTTTTGGTTCTAAGACATGCCGGTTTCCTCACGATGTTTTCCTTCACCGTTTTGAGAGCAATATGTAGGTATTTCTATATTTTTCTGTATTCCATTTAGTGCATGATATGTAGTTAAAATACAATGAAATTGACGTATCCTTGTGGTTATAAACCTTCTAAAACAAAAAGATGAAAAAAATAAAATGGATCTCCTTCTTTCAAGATTCAAGATTCAAGATTCTTTATTTGCATGAAATATGGTACAATAATATGGTCTTAAATATAAAAGGTTTCACATATTTCGCTTACTTAATTCAGCATGCAAACTTAAAATTAAATTAAAACACCTAGGACTCGTAATTTAGGTATTACATTGTTACATTATAACATATTTTAAGAAAAATATAATATCATTATTAGCAATCATTGGGAATTTAAACGAATAAAATCCTAAAATTGAAAAACAAATAACACAACCAATAAAATAAAAATAAAAAAGAAGACACCTAACAAAAACAAATAACAAAACATCAATAAAATAAAATAGGAACATAAATGTTAGCTAACGAGTAGAAATGGGTTTATATGTCAAAAACTCATTAATTGTATAGAAAACGTTGTTACGGAGCCATTTCTTTAGTTTTCTTTTAAAATAATTAATTGGTAGCTCTCTGATTACTTTAGGTATTTTATTAAATATTTTGACCGACATGCTATAGCAATTGTTTTGGAAGAGTGTGCTTCTACATCGTGTTACGGCCAGTTTGGTGGGATCTCTAGAGAGAAACTTATTATTGTCTGAAGCTTTAGTGAATAGGTTTGGGTGCTTTTTAACAAACATGGGCCACTTCTAAAATGTACAAACTAGTGAGTGTTAGCAAGCCTAATTTCTTAAAATGAGGTCTACATGGTCTACTAACATGACTTTCCTTATTTATACAGTCTTGTTCCCAAACGACCTTCCTCCCAAAATCGATTTGTTCAGGAAAATTTGCCAATTACCAAAACTTTTCTGATAGATTGAAAGGTAACGCGAGCAACTGTCAAACAATCTTGGTCAGACTGTTCAAGACGTTGGTATCATTAATTATTTAGTTTTCTTGAGGAAAAGTTCTTGATTTGGGAATTATAGTTGCGATATTCTTTTGATTTAGTTGTCACTTTATTTTATACTCCCTCGTTGATCTAGTGACAAGTACGACTGTTGAGTATGAGGACTTTTTTATGGAGGGTTGGAAATTTTCTAATGACTCCTCCCGCTCCAGGCAGAGCGGTAGGGAGTGTCAGACTTCTACTGACTAAAAACCACCCATGGTCCTTCTTAGCTCTTTGTGTCGAAGCCGCAGTATCTCTTAAGAAAAACCCGCAGCCCCGACGGGGATCATGAAGACCTGGGGTCACTTTTGCGTTATTCCATTAGGAATTTCTCAAAAGCAGTCATAGAGGCTGGATTTGTACACGCGTTGATGGCAATGTGAAAAGTGGGTTACTGGGTATTAGGGATTATAGGAGTTTTGGAATTTATCTGTCCACGCGGGAAAACAATGAACTATCATTCATCATCATCATTTCAGCCAAAAGACGTCCACTGCTGGACATAGGCCTGCTGGACATAGACATAGGCCACGAAGTCTAGTTTCGGGCCCGGTTGGTGGCAATAGGCTCGCCCCTTGTTACATGGGACTTAAACATAACTGGAGAAATGTAGGTTTACTTTTAGGTACATTCCGCCTAACCCTTACAGGCGAAATGTTATGTTATGTTGTCTGCATAAGTCTTAGATCCTTGATAATCATCGTCAACAACCCAAGCCCTTTTTTTTTGTTTTTTGTGGGTGGAAAATCATCGAATGACCCCCCCCCCCCCCGCTCTTGGGCAGAGCGAAGGGGAGTGTCAGACTTCTACTGACTAAAAACCGAACCCATGTTCCTTCTTTGCCCTTGCGCCGAGGCCAAAGCCCTTGAAATCCATTCTCTAAATTCCTATAAATATATCAATTGTTAAATTAACATTTAATCGGGTATTCTCATTAACGTGATTAACTCTTGGAAGTTATCCTTCACAAGAAATTTCAAGTGAATTAGCTAATTTGTTCTCTTGAACTCACTTACCTTACTTTGAGTAACCTAAGTATAACTTCAATCAATTTTGATGAACCTTGAGTACAATTTTGGTTATAACTAAAAGGAAATTAAATATTTTTTTTAAAACGTTGCCCCACACTAGGAATTTCTCCTGTATCGTGGGTGCACAAACATTTAAACTCACATACACAAATACCCAGACCCAAAACAACTATCTGTAGGCCATACAAATATTTGTTCCGTGCGGGGATTGAACCCGCGACACGCAGCGCAGCAGTCCATTGCTTGAGCCACTGCGCCAACCATGTCGAAATGTTTTGTTTTTTTATGCACAATCGTTATTTCAATTCTATACTTTTCTGTTACTTGTCAACTCGGCAATCCTCCTTTGCAGCCATAATTATCATCCTTGACACAGTCCATACATCTTTTCTTTGGTCTTCCTCTCCTCTTAGACATTCACATTCTTACTCAAAATTATACTCACAATGTGAATGTATTCCTCATTCTTCAGTGGACTATATGAAATTCGTCCCTTTACTGACGGACAACCCTAGGCCTAAATCTCTGAGTCAACAACCTTGAAATTTGGCACAAGAGTGCCTTAACAAAGGGTCCCACTCAAAAACACTTTTACGCCAACGGTACTTGTTTCTTCGATGTAATACGGCCGAAGGAAATTATTATTTCTAAAACATCATACTTCTGCAGTTGCCCTAATTTGTAGTCTCTTTCTTTCATTCAATTCTACCAGTCTTGATATTACTGCGGTCCTCAGAGATAGGTATTTACACTTAGCAAAGATTTGACATACTTTTGTATGACAAAACCTTTATGTGATGGCCTGAGTAATCATAAAGCTCGCTGAGTGCGGCAGTTAGTCTTTATCCTTTCTAGCCATTAAATTTATTTATTTCAGTTTATTGTAGTCATCTGCCATACACATCTCCCGGCTCTCCGTATTTTGTGTCAAGCCTTTTTTTTCCATGTAGATCTTCAATGTATGTCCTCCGCGAAGGGTTCTGTCAGACACTTACTAATTTAAACCACAGCGGTTGTCCCTCGCACTCTTGCGTCGTGGGGCAGCGTGAACCAAACTATATTATGTATGTGGTCATTGATCTATTCAGCGGGGAGGTGACCATTCTTGCCAATACTTGGTCTCTCGAAAACTCGTCTTCGCCCCAGTGCAGCCGTCAGTTTAACTAACTTACCTAACATACATATTTATCGACATTCCTAAAAAACTACAAATTCTAGTCTAATCACACAGGAAATGTCTACAAAGTCAATATGCATTAGTGCTTCCTGAATAGATCTGTCTGGCCTAGATACCAAGCTAGATTATAGCTAACGAACCAAAAAAGAAAGTTATTATTTAAGTAATACGACCACAAAACAGCTGCTTAGGATCAAAGCAGGTTTTCATTTTGACAGGCTTGATAATAGTATTTGCTTTCACTGTCATTTGAGGAATTTAATTTAGAAGTATTTAGGTTTTTGAATAGTTATTGTAGAATTGGAGTCTGATTAGTGCTGTGGTAGAAAGTGTGACTGCTAGGATTTGGTCCTGGGTCCAATTGAATATTCAGAGTTTCATGTTTCCTGATATGGGGTTACCACAAACCCAGAGATGGCTTTCTTTTTAGCCCATCCTGTCTGTATTTGTCAATTGTACTGACGATTCAACTTTTTTAGGTTTTTTTTTTTAAGTTGATGAAACTTATAATGTCTCTTAAATCATATAGGTTGTGTAGAAAGAAATAATGTGTAACGTCTGAATTTCTGTAATATCCGGGTTGCAGTAAATATTTTATCAATTTAGAAAGGTAACCGTACGTGAACCACGCAAACAAAACGCTAATTTTATTCAATTCAGATTCAGCAGTTGAACGCTACCACACAAAACTAAACCTATCAGTCAGGAACTTACCCAAGACAGTTCCATAGGATCTATTTACATTCTAATCGCAAACAACCATACACTAACCAAATGACGTCATCCCCCTTAAAAGGATATAAGCAACTGTCCCACTAAGCAGGTGATTGTTTACCAAAGTCATGCTTTACTTATCTCGCGGATAGTGCCGCCATTTTGAAATGTTGATGAAATCAAGACATATTGCGCGCGAAAACTTTGACATTCGAGCGTGAGTGATGGGCAGTTGGCGATCTATCTCGATCTTTATCGATAAGGATGTCAATCAAAAGTTTGGAGTTAGTTTCTACTAACTCCAAACTTACCCAAAACCATCCATCATCATCTTGTCTTTAAACCATAAAAAACTAACTTTCTAGTTAGTTTTTTATGGTCTGTGTAATTCAATTTAGTGGAATAAAACTTTTGGAAAAGATGAACCAAATCAAAACTATCTCTAATAAACGCCACATCTAAACATCATAATTGTAAGTCTCCTGGCAGTCCTGGCTTGCCATTGTGAGGTATTCACACTTTTTTTAAACCTTTCTTCACACTAGGAATTTCTCCTGTATTGTGGGTGCGTTTACAAACATTTTAAACTCACATACACAAACAGCCAGACCCGGAACAACTATTTGTTGGTCATACAAATATTTTTTCCAAGCGGGAATCATACCCGCGATACGTAGCGCAGCAACAAATCACTCAGCTACTGCGCCAACCGTGCCGTCAAATCTGACAAAGGTATTCCACGGTAGAGAGCTCTTTTAATCACATAATTAAAACTGACAAGCTCTCAACTTTAGAAAATGGACAATCTAAATAATTCAAGTAAAGTTACAACCCTAAGCGACGATAATTGTAAAATCCATAACGTCCATTACGAATATTAGAAATTACAGTATTAACAAACATTAAAATTAATTTTAATTACCTTAAGATTTTCTAACGACTACTTATAATTAACATCCATATTTATAGTGGCGACTCAAGTTTATTTTTGAACTTAGGTCGACTGTTGTTGTCATAACAACAGGGAGACATCGCCCACTAAATCTAAATATACTAGAATTTCTTGGCCGCAATTGGGGATCTTCGTAAAGGGTTCCCTCCGCATATGTAAATTGCCTCCTACACCAGCTATCTTTATCAAACCCATACTTGCATTCTGCTTTAATCAATGCTAATGATGTCATATTATTATGTCACTGTACCATTATAATCAATGTTAAATAAATTCCGTAGCGAAAAGTCAAATTATAAACAAACTGTAGCTGTCAATTAGATGATTAGATGGAGGCATGGAGCGGAATGTAGGCTTGTCAAGTCTAACTTAAGTTCAGTCCACGACTAACAATACCAGTGTAACTCTCAAGGTTTTGTAATGCTTTAATTATAACTTTGAAAAAATATGATCAGTTGACCTTTCTGTAAAAAAAAAAAACTTACAGTATCGATAGCAGAAAGTTATTTACGGTAAAATTTGCATAAAATATAACAGTGAACGTTTCGCCTTCAGAAAAGTTTCAATGTTGTATTATAATAACAAGTTTGAGAGGAAATTACTTCGGAAATAGAGTGAAATGTGGTACTGTATTTGACAGGGGTAATAACAGGATCAAAACCGACTTGTGTGGATACATAAGTAACAGTATCAATATTTTCCTATTTCTTCATGTCGTTTGGATATTATTATTCAGGAATTAATAGCATGCCCCGTTTCCGATCTCATTCGAAGTCGGTTGGGGTATGTCTTGCAAGGTCTTCCAAATGCCGTTTTCCTTGTAAAGTTTACACGCCTGATCCTCAAAGGGTTAGCCTTTTGACCGCCACAGTCAAGATAGACGACAAGCCAAAAAGTACCTTAAGTCGACATACTTAAGGTACTTTTTTGCTTGTTCGGCTTGTCGTCTATACGTGACTGTGGCGCTCAAAAGGAAGGGAACACCTGTGCAAAATTTCAGTGTTCTAGGTCCAAGGGTTTGGGCTGGGCGTTGATGAGTTAGTCAGTCAGTCAGTCAGGACTTCTCTCTTTATTTATATAGATGTGTTTATCGACATCAAACGGGCACAAAATCAGACTCCGTGACTGCTACTGAAAAGTTCCTAATGCAAAACCCCAATAAAATATTGCAAGACACAGGAATTGGACCAAACCAATGTACAAGCGGTGGCTTCATACTGATCAAACAAAATGCTAGTGAAGTACAAGAGAAGAATCACAAATTAACTTTAATTGAATCCTTCAAATAAGAACTCTTTGACACACACATACATACAACTTGGAACACTACAGCAATGCCACAGCCCACCACTTGAGCAAAACATTGCGACGCACACAACTTGTGTCAAGATACACCTCTTCAAACTCAAAGTTGGTCTGTTACAAACGCAATTGGTTTCCCAATCAGCAAATAGAACCTACACCACTTAAAATCACACAATTAATAAACCAATCTAAATAGCCTAGGCTTTTTAGATTGGCTATTCATAGACGTGAGGTATTCACATAAATTATCGAAAAGTTTACGTTAATCCTGGTGACAGTCGGTGTAGAAATAAAACGCTTTGAACTATGGAAACGTTTACCGGCTTGCACACTTTAGGTGCTGAAGTATTTAACTAAATTTCGATTCTTATTAATTGCGTTCGTATGATTGCACTTTTTAAACAACTAGCGACTTGTAAAGAAGGACGAATTTATATATTTCCACCAGCACCTTTTTTCATGTATGATTACAAGGTTCTTCGTGATTACTATTCCAAATTAAATAATAAAAAAATCATTTAGTAGAAGATACTCCCGCGTGGTTCCATATGTTTTACTTTGCTTTGATACTTTATGAGATATCCTCTATAATATGCATTTTAAATATGACATTTCATTTAATTAAGAACCAAATGCATTCGTTCTTTTAAACAATCAATATTTACAAGTTGATGCAATGCTTTTAACCTGTGTCTATTAATATCTTTTAATTGGCTTTTAAAGCAATACCAACCTCAATTAGAAATAAATGAATATGTTTCCGAGAATTTATTGTTATTTAATCGGGTCATATCTTCAAGTTGATAACTAATGAAGAGTAATAATTAATGAGATACAATTTATTTTTGATTAATGTTATATTATGTAATTTAATAATCTTTTATGTAACAATTTGCAGTGCCCTTACAGGGTGCATGTTAATACTGTGTCATGAAATTTTAATGCATGCCTACCTAACCAGTGTTGTACATGTACCTAAGCAAATAAATAAATAAATAAATATTATATATTTTTACCTACTTTTAAGCAGTGAATACTATCATCTGCCAAGCAAGAGTAACTTTTAATAAGTGTACCTAGATTAATTTAGATGTAAAAGTAGTAGAATAAAGGCTTTTTCATTTTATTTTATTTTATTTACTATCATCTGCCTATCCTTCTCCTAATTATCTTGGGGCCAGCTTCTAATACCAGTATTTAACATAGAGCGACTGCCTGTCTGACCTCCACTTCCCTGTTAGTACCTACAAGGTAATACAATACTCCTTGGTAAGACTCAACTGGTTGTCAGATTTTTAGGCCACTGACTATCAAGGAGTATCCGTAGTACCCAGTATTAACTAGTAGTCCAAGATCCTAGAGCAATCAGACATAACTTATTTTCACACGGATGAAACCTGAAGTTTTCAGTAGCGTCTCGTGTGCCTTGAATACCTACGCACTTTGTGGAACTTGCCGAGTGACACCTGGGCAGGTACCAGGTGAGAAAGGTGACTAAAAATAAGAACTATTTAACTTAAATTCACATGGCTGATTTTTATATATGTCATGTAGAATATTATTTTAAAGTAATATCATATAGTGTCAGACACTTTTGATGGACCAGAGTTTTTGTCAGACGCTTTTAAGCTTGGATTTCGGAGCGCCTGACCAATATAGCATGGCAATATCCCGATCAATTAGCTTTAAGTATTAAATCATTAGGAGTTTAGTATTATTTAAAGCGTCTGTTAAGCAATACGGCCGACGGAAAGTGTACCTGGTACCTGCCCAGGTGTCACTCGGCAAGTTCCACAAAGTGCGTAGGTATTCAAGGCACACGAGACGCTACTGAAAACTTCAGGTTTCATCCGTGTGAAAATAAGTTATGTCTGATTGCTCTGGGATCTTACTCTATAGGTTGTGGAGGTCGGAAAGGCAGTCGCTCCATGTAAAATACTAGTATTCAGCTGTATATGGTTATACTAGAAGCCGACCCCAACATTGGTAAAAATCTAGACAGATAGTGATGAGAGACAAAACGCTCTCTCATTACCATACGTCGTGAACCGTAGAAACTCACTTCGATTGTGAACCCAATTGCATCAGTGCTCATCTTAAATTCGCTTTCTTTACCGGAAAGGATTTGTATTCATTCGCCATTCGGTCTGAGATCAGATCTTATACCTGCACCTTTCACTACGCTAAGACTCTCGGTTCAAGTGGTTACTCACCGTCCAATACGTTAAGGTCACGACTTTCAGGCCTTAATAAAGTACATTCAATATTTATTAAACCAATTTTGATATTGATTAAGATTTATCTGGGATAAACAGGAGAGAAAACGTGCTTTGAAAAAAAACTAACGATTTTGTTTCGAAAATCATTTTCCAGATAGTCTAGTAAAATTGTAAAGAAGCCAATATTGTTTGTGTATAAACTTCAAACCATTACTGGACAGATTTTTAAAGAAATTGAACTTTAAGCTTTTAAATGATATGAGACCTTTTTTTATTAATTAAGATATTCTTGGTACATGCAGAAGCTGCTCTTGGGATGCCAGTGAAACCAAAAGGTACCAATTAAACATTTCTAAGTAAAAAATATGTTGTAATGCATTGCGTAAAATTAGTAAATTAATGATGTAGGCCTTCTAACCTTGTGTATTGTGTCGTTGACAGCATTGTATGGAATTCAATAAAACGCGAAAACCTAAAAGCGTTGTTCGTCAAAGGACGCGTCATGGCTAAATGACAAATGTATTTGAGACTGGCAAAGTAAATGGGTTTTCTTTGTGAGACGATGGAAATTCAATGAATGTTGTAGCGCAAGAAATACCTGTGTTGAGATACCAGATGTTAACCAGAATCTGCTATTAAGGAGATTAAAAAAGACTCAATCAGACTTTCCAAAAGGTTTGGAGCTCTAAAACCTTTTTAGACAAAATTCATAATGTTTGTAACACTCACACAAAATATTATAGCATAATACACACATCAACACGGTCTAGGGATATTTCATACTCAATTAAATAACTCGAAAAGTACTGGCCGCATTGGAATCTTTAATACACCGATTTGTTTGTAATTTATCTCAGACTAATTCCAAATTCAAATTTTTGAAAATTCTTTTGTTTCGGTGGCATAAAAATGTCTTAATGTATAGGAGAGGGAATTTTCATTTGTGCGAAATTTAAAAAACAATACGAATTACGTTTAGTTACAGTTTTTTTTAATTTTTAAACGAAAGATAAAGTTAAAATTGAGGTATTGTAGCCATGCAACGCCGACATTTGACGAGGGCGGAGATGTTACGAGCTGTGGGAATGCTGGAAGCTGGATCTGTTCAGCGTAATGTTGCTGAGGCCATAGGGACCCATCAAAATGTAATTTCAAGATTGTGGACACGCTATCGTGCCACAGGTGAAGTAGCGGAGAAGCACCGGGGGCCAAGTCGCATCACTACCCCCAGACAAGACCGATTTTTGCAAATTACTGCGCGAGCTCAACCAAATGCAACGGCGATTCAATTGGTCCAAAGGCTTCGAGTGGAACACCAAGTGCTTGTGAGTGACCAAACTGTAAGAAGGCGACTGCATGAAAGCAATCTACGCTCTCGTAGACCACTCCGGGTCCCACCTTTACGGAGAGGCAATCGTGGACGACGATTAGAATGGGTTCGGAACCACGTGGACTGGGGCCGTGAGCAATGGTCCAATGTGCTGTTCACGGATGAATCCAGGTTCGGCTTCCATCCAGATTCACGAAGGACGCGTGTTTGGCGAGTTCCTGGACGATGGAGCCGTCTCCAGAACCCTCAGGAAGTTCACCCATACCAAGGAGGAACAATTATGGTTTGGGCAGGAATTCTTCTTGGAGGACGGACGGATCTCGTTTGGGTGCGGGGCAATATGACGGCAAAACGATACGTCCAACAGGTGCTGGGGCCCGTAATCTTGCCCCAAAGAACACAAATGGGGCAAGATTTCCTGCTCATGCACGACAATGCCCAGGCACACACGGCGAGAACGGTAGCAGCTTGGTTACATACACATAATGTTAGGGCCTAAGACTGGCCTGCTCAATCGCCAGATCTAAATCCCATTGAGCATGCGTGGGATATGCTGCAAAGAAGAGCTCTGAAGGAAGTTCCTGAAAATTTGGCTACAGAAGATCAACTTTTTGCGCACCTCAGAAGGACATGGGACAATATTCCGCAGCAAGACATTGACAACCTTGTTCTGAGCATGCCGAATCGTTGCCGATGTGTTATGAACATCATGGGCGCTTTCTCAGACTACTAACTTCAAGTTTATAAACACAAATTAAATGATTTTTCTATTCTTTTCAGTTTTTACTCACAAATTAAAAGTTAATTCATATACGGTTTTCGTCTATGCTTCTTTTTTTTTCCATAAAATCCTGAAATTTTAATCAGTACCTTAACCATTATTAAAAAATGGTAGAATATTAAATAACGTATATTTTAAATATATACATGTCATATAAATAATTAACACATTGATAGTAATTCGCTTTTTTAAAAATATCCCTAGACCGTGTTGATGTGTGTATAATTCAATTAAGACGTCACTGAATTAGTATTCAAAAATAAAACATTACATCACGCCTGTTAGCACTGAAGATATTGGCAGCGGCGTGCCTAATTAGCTATGCCTATTTCAACAATTTAGAGGCAAGCCTATTGCTGACTCCAAGCTGCTATTAGAAATTCAATGCAATAAAAAAGCCAAAAACACTGCCCACCTTGAGAATCAAATCCAGGCCCTCATACCGTTTGCAATCACTAGACTAACGAGGCAATTCATCATCATCATCATCATTTCAGCCGAAAGACGTCCACTGCTGGACATAGGCCTCCCCTAAGTGTCGCCACATTGACCGGTCCCGTGCGTCTCGCATCCAGCGGATCCCCGCAACCTTCACCAGGTCATCGGTCCACCTAGTGGGAGGCCTTCCAACGCAACGTCTTCCGGTTCGCGGTCGCCACTCCAGAACCTTCCGGCCCCATCGGCCATCCGTCCTGCGAGCAATGTGCCCTGCCCACTGCCACTTAAGCTTGGCAATTCTTCGGGCTATGTCGGCAACCTTGGTTCTCATGCGGATGTCCTCATTTCTGATTCGATCATGCAAGGAAACTCCGAGCATAGCCCTCTCCATTGCTCTTTGGGTGACCTTAAGCCTTCTGATGAGGCCCATTGTGAGCGACCACGTTTCAGTCCCATATGTAATCACTGGCAACACACACTGGTCATAGACTTTCGTCTTGAGACACGAGGCAATTACTTTAAATAAACATCATAGTAACCAAACTAATAAATTAAACCTATTGTTATGTCAATAAAATAATAATTATATGACCTTCGCCATAGGCTTTCCTGTGAAGATTGACATTTGACATGACTTTGACACTTTGAAGTACAGTTTTGACACCTTTGACATCACATTGACACCTCATTGCTTCACACGCCTCTTTAAAAGCGTAACGAATATGTATTTATGAGACGTTTGTTAAGAGGTACCTACTACAATCTCTTGCATATATGGTTCTAGCCACTTGGTAACTGTTTGATAGTTATTGCGATATTATTTTACTTCTGTGCCAATGATTATTATGATTGCGATTGGGCATTCATGAGAGTTAAGAATGGAAAACCTTACTTTGTACAGCGGTTCTTAAAAATATATACCCTCGCGCTTCGGTAAAAGAAACCTTTTTTTTGCATTTTATGAAAAAAGGAGTTCCAAAACGTTACTACCTTTCCAGATTATTTAGATATCGACTTCTTAACAAGGTCTTAAAATAACTAGATATTATCACAATAATTTGCTCATACCCAAGACAAACCCCCGCTGTGCCATATAGTACTGACCTTACAATCACTTACAGTTCAATACAATCACCGAAGCATCTAGGTCTCAAGTTTCCACCTTCACTTACTAATGAGAATGACCTAAGACCACAGAGTACTTGAAAACAAAAGTAAGAAGTAGGTAGATGTCAGATTTATGTATTTGGCAAAAGTCACATCCTCCAAAAAACGCTAACCAGTTAATGTATAAATGCATTTAGATGCGTTTCAAACCATTCGCATGAGAATGAGATATTTCACACATTCTATAAAGTGAGTTAAAGTTACATTGCAGAGAAAAACGAAGGTCCACACTAGTTATAAGCTAAACCAACATAATGCAGTTGCTAACAGTTACTTAACGTTAAACGAGAAAGTCTAATCTTGTCTTATAGCTAGTAAGAATAAGGAAATTGGTACAATCATGTTTGCAAGGACGTTATCAGTTATTAGAGAATTAGAAGAAGAAAGAATCATGTAACCACTAATATACAAATATTTATAATCAATATAGTAAACGTGGATTAAAAAAACCCTGTTTTTGAAATAATTAGTCTGATTTGTTTTTCGTTATATCTTGGTTGCTATGCGTGAGTTTAACTAGTTTAAACAACCCTCGCATATTTCAGCACCCAATTTCCCGTAACGTCTAAACTAACTTAACACGTCTCAAACTGTGATAACTTCATTAGTCAAGCCACATTAAACTGTAGTAATTTTGTGAAACGTGCCAGTAAACGTGTAAAGTGGGTGCATTTTTGATCTTTTTGATACCTATGAACGAGGTAAGCCTTCTGTACCCAACTCCCATTCGTCGTTTAGTACGCAATCCTGCAATTGCAGTGGAGAGCGCCCCACGATTATCTACTCGTACTAGTTGGCACACTGGCCGGTGAGAAAAAAATAACTTGATGACGTAACACTCAGTGTTTCGGTTCGGTAATGATCGATGGCTGTCCTATTGTGCAGCCTTTGGTTTTCTATAGTGTGATGTTGCGATATGTGTAGGTGTTATAATAATGATAATTGGTGTTGTATTTGGAGTTGTCTGTTACAATGATGTGTAAGATGCTGCAGGGATTGTTGAAGCGTTTTTTAAGCTTTCTACTAATAAAGTGATAAAGGATTAACTTTTTATGGCTCAATCAAGCTGAAAAGCCATAAAGTTGAAAATCTATTCAAGAAAGATAGATTGTAGTAGCTTGGTGCGCTGGCGAATGACATATTTTTTAGCCAATAATATTACTTTATATTTCTAAAACAATTTGTTAATAGATGTTACGATTAACAGTGCACAACAATAATTATTGTTATTTGATTTGGATACAGTCTCTGTTCAACAATTTCGATTCAATCGATAACATCGCGCTAACAAACATCTACTAGCCATGTACTTGATCGATTAAAATTGATAAATCGAATGAAAATGATTCGTGTTAAATTTTAATGAAGTATTTTTTACTTTAGTCCCTACATGCTTAGATTATCAGTCTACTTTTAATCCCCAAAGGGTAAGGCACAGGTGTTCCTCATAGCACACTCACATTTTGCAGGTTATTATTTTTAAGTCCCGATTTTTTTTATGGGTCAAGCCCGCCACACTATTCCTCGACGAAGTCCCAGAGAAGCGATTTAACTGTCTTGTATCCCGCAACGAAATTAATCAGAAAAGAATAGCGGAAGAGTAGAAAAAAAAAGTCCCGATTATAGGGGGTGAGCCTATTGCCATCAACCGGGCACAAATCCAGACTCTGTGGCTGCTACTGAGATATTAAAACCAAGAAATTAAAACCCAATAACACTTTGCCCGATCCGAGAACTCGAACCCAGGACATCATGGTCAGCACTCGCGCTTGCCACCATTATACTAACCAGGCAGTCCAGTTTCAGCTTTCTCAATTAAAATCCTTTCGTTTTTAAAAGATACCGAGTGAAATTTCAATTTCACAAAATGTCAAAGTCAAGAGCAAGAGTGACAGATATTGATCACTTAAGTGCACAAGTCGCATAATAATCAGCATTTTGTGGTTTAAGAGATATGTTTGAAGTGGTGTCGTGAATAATTTTGGCCACAAGTTTACATCCGCTATAAGAGATTTTGTGAATGAGGAAAAGGCGAAACGGATGTTGTTTATTTTTGTGCTTGGTTGCAAAATTGATAGAAATTTAGACTGCTTAGTAGGTAATCTTACAGTAGTTTTATTCTACTTGTGAATTCAGCTAAGGTTGAGAGACCACACATCTGCCTAGCCATATCTTATTTTTTTATATTGACACGCCCACAACTTCATTTTTTTTTGGAGCGTGGGAAATCATTAAACGACTCCTCCCGCTCTGGGCAGAGCGGTAGGGAGTGTCAGACTTCTACTGACTAAAAACCACCGGTTTCCAGTCTAACCTGATGCAAGCCTAGGGAATATCAGTATTTTACATGGATTGGTTGATGAAATGATGATGATGATGATGAAGGACTATGTGTTTAACCTCCACGACCCAGTTAACGGGTTCCACGATGCGCCATAGTAAGACTGGCTTCTAAATACCAATCTAACGGCTTCGGAAAAACTGGACAGTTTCAATAATAAATAAGCACTTTTTTTTTTTTTCTTTGCAAAGTGGGCTCTTGAACTCGACCAAGCCTGACGGAAAGCGATGAACGAGGTCTATAACTTTTATTTTTGGACTCTGTATTTTGACCTTTTTTGTCACAAATTAGCCTACCCGTTATTTTTGTTACCAACCACGAATGGCAACCTTGGCTCAAAAATACAAAATCTAGCCTTGCTACTGTGCAATTTTATTAAAAGCTTGCGATTGCATGTTTACTTTGAACCCTCGAGGTGCACCAGAAGCCTTGGCCATGACCGTACCTACAGTAACAGTGTCAACAGCAGCCGCATTCGAATAGGTGACTCGCGTCATTGGTTTAAGGTTTAAATTGAAATGGCCGTCTCCGAAATTAGCAAATTTTATTTTGGAACTAAGTAAGAGGTAGAGGTCCGAAATTAGGAATTGCACGCATGTAGTTGAATTTACGCATACTTAAATACTTACTCATCTCACGTTTTGTTCCATACGCACAAACAGAAACTCTAGAAATAAACTGTATTTTTATCTACGTTAATTAATCAGTAGGTATAACTATTAGCATTCAAAATTCTGTAAGTAATAAAAGTTATTAGTCTTGTAAATGTATTACTGATGATGCAGAACTAATTAATTACTGAAACATCGACCAATTACACACAAAATTATTTAAGTAGAAAGAATAAAAAGTATTTATAAGTGTACCTAACAGAAATGAAAAAGTTATTGTTAAATTAACAAAAAAAATCTATAAAAAGTTAACAAAACAAAAAAATAAAGCAAACGAAATTGGTCCTAGAGATATCTCAGCAAGGTGCTGTACAATTTAGGTAGCATAATTGAAGATAATGTATTTTGTCCCATGAAAAGAAGGAGATAGTATCAATGAAGATGCTGCAGGCCACCTAAACACATACTGGCATAACCAATAGAAAGAAATGCGTTCACAAAAAAACGAAAGTGCATTACGAAAACGAAAGTAGTACTAACTTGAGAAACAAGTGACATTTAGTATACTTACACGGCTTTTATTTTGAGCTCTCAATCGAGAAATCTCTCCACAAATTATTTAACAGTTTTTGATCTTTGACACTTATCTACCAACTATTTAGTTGGTAGATAGCTTAAGTTAATCGGGTAATTTAATAGCTTCGTGCAAACACATAATCAGTAAAAAAGTCTTATTAGAATCCGTGTCTTGTGGAGAACATTAAAAAAAGACAAATAAATCAACGAAAGCTTTGCATTCTCGCAGAACCTTTTTTTTGTCTATACTGTCCCACAGATGGGAGTGAAGTGCGCTTTACCCGTACCTCGGCCACGCGGCTGACGTGACCCGTTCAATCCCCTTTTAGCCTAGCAGCCTTCTTGTCAAAAGAACCTTCAATGTTTTAAGGTTCCGTATCCCAAAAGGTAAAAAAGGAACACTTCTAAGATCATTCTCTGGTCCGTCTGTTTTGCTAGGGGTATAAAATGTTCCCAGTGGGAACATTCTGGTACACAGGACAAAGAAGGCCCTATGTTGTTTAAAGCTGTATGAAGATGATATTCTCTCAAAAATATAGTAAGATAATAATAATATGTTACTATATTTTTGAGAGAATATCATCTATGTTATGTGGAAATAGCTGAGATGTCCGTCTCTGTCTTAAGATCAAATCGAATTAGATGGATACGCATAATTATATGAGAATCTACGATTTTACTATATGCAATAGTAAATGTAAGACATTTTGATTGCTCAACCTAATGGAAAAGGATTTATACCCGTTCATTCTCACAAACTTTAGGCAATACATAAATGGATGCTTTAATAAAAGTGCGCTGCTGGATTTCCAACGTTCGACTCAGCTATGAAAGCTGAAATTCCAACGGTGAAATAATGTTCCTTAGAAAACGGACATTAAAGATTTAAAACCATTTTACGAATGGAATATTTATTTAAGTTTAATATTGTTTGTAAATGTGCGTTGATCACTGTTTAATAATAATGTAGTTATATTTATGGTAGAGTCTTAAGTATATTTATTTAAAATCGTTTAGCCGTCAAGTTTGTTCGAGTTGAAATAACGTCATACGATCTTTTTTTTTTGGTGCGTGGCAAGTCATGAAATTACTCCTCCCGCCCTGTGCAGAGCTGTAGGGAGTGTCAGACTTCTACTGACTAAAAACTACATGTTTTCCTTCTTAGCACTTGGTGTCCCGGGCCGAGGTATCTCTTTCGAACAACCTGCAGCCCACCTGCGACCTTTACATACTCCTTCTGCCTAGTCCTCGTTCATACACGCACGCCGGTTACGAGTACCACCCACACCTTTACCTCAATAAAATATTCAACGGATAAGTAGGTATGTAAAGGAAAAGGCGAAATAAAATTAGAATTACCCAATCAATAGGCCGGGCCCGGATGATCACCGGTTGCTAGGCAACGCTCGTACAAATATTTGTCCAAACTTTCGCAAATTAACTTTGGAAAATGTTTGGTAAGTTAGATCAAAAACTGCGCACTTGTGTAAGTTGAGTATTTGAAATCGATTCTTCCTTGTTAATTTGTGTGTTTTAGGTTCGGTATTTGATGCTGGATCTCGTTATCTACCATCTATATTTAGTAGAGTAAACTTTCTATCATCTTCAACCTACAAATGTTCCCTCTGCAGGGACTCAGGCCTCCTCACTTGGAGAAGGATGGGCTGTATTCCACCACGCGGGCCAAGTGCGGTTTGACATGTGTATGTCTTCGATTTTTTTGGTTCTAAGATATGCTTCCTCACTATGTTTTCCTTTACCGTTTTGAGAGCAGTGGTAATGAAATAAATTACACAAAGTAATGCTCCTGTCTGGGTTAGAACCCACGACTTACTGTTCGTAACACGTAACACTGGAACCTTTCTATATACCTATATTAATATTTAAAAACGACATTATATATTAAATAAACTATAAAAGACCACCAAGAAACTGCTCCCCGTCACTTCCAGCTGGTTACTACTATTTGTTTCATGAATTGTTCATCAGTGCGGTTAGTGGTTAACCCGGTGTCAAAATTTTTATGCCGCCCGGATGACGGATGTGTTGACGGATACCTATATCTCTTGGCATGCTCTGGTTTCCTCAAGTTGTTGTTCCGTCTCCAAAGCAAATGATAATTACAGTGAAACCTGGTTAAGTGAGACCTCAAGGGACCTGAAAATTCGTATCACTTATAGAGGTATTCCACATACCCAGTGTCTCAGATATCCAAATCTGTCTCATGGGACCTCAGCATGAGTTCCAGTTATGGAGGTTTCTCACTTATCCAGGTCCCACTTAACAAAGTTTCACTGTATTATACAATACGCATTATACGCATATGAATCCGAAAACTTTGTTTCAGAAACACGTGACTTTTTTCAGATATCGTAAGAGTATCTTTTTATTATTTAAAGCGTGTGCTGCAACGAGATTTCTTTTCAAGTGCCATGTAGTATATTAGTTTCAATAGATTGAGGTACATGTAAGATGGATCTACATCTATCTATTATCTCGTAAAAAAGATAATTACCAACTACCTTACCTAACCTAAGCTGAAAAATAATGTGCGATTCTTTGAGACCTTGTTAGGGCACTATCTAATAAAGTTAGAAATATCAAGGAAAATAAAGAGTATACCTACTGTAACCTGTTTAAAAAACACGAAAAATAAATCAAAGATAGCTGAAAATATAACAATATTTACCTATTTTCATGAAAACCGAATACATGACTCCCAAGTGATGCGAACAGGTGACGTTGATGTATTGTCAGGGTTTCCTATAGAATTTTCTTCCTATTTGCGTATACATTGGAGAGCTCTCGGCTCATTGATTCCAAATGATGTTGTCACGTTAGATTTTGATATAATTATATTACAAATACTCTACTTAATATTATGTATACGTAAACAAGTCAGCCCGCTGGATGAGAGACGCACGGGACCGGTCAATGTGGCGACGCTTTGGGGAGGCCTATGTCCAGCAGTGGACGTCTTTTGGCTGAAATGATGATGATGATGATGAAACAAGTCAGATTGCCTCGTTGGTTTAGAGGTCACAAGCGCGACATGAGGTTCTGGGTTTGATTCTGAGACAAAGTTATTGAAGTTTTCCAGGAATTTCTTTTCTGTAGCAGCCATGGAGTTTGTATTTGTGGCTAGTTGATGACAATAGGCTCACCCCCTGTGACATGGGACTTAATCATAACTGTCGAGTTGTGGGTGTACTATTAAGCACACCTCTGCCAAGCCCTTCGGGGATTGATTGATTTTGATTTGATTTTTAAAAGTCTTTATTATCATAGAAAAACATTACAAACTGCAGACAATTAGATCTTATTCTAATTATGTACAACCCTCACTGTCACTAGTTCTTAGGCTAATACTTACCTATACAAACATTTTGCACTGAGTTTATATTACACAATCATACGCATTCGTAAGTTCGTTAGGACACAATATTATTTATTGGCACAAAAGTCTTAGCACTGACTTTACACGCATAACACTATTGTTTACCTATAAGAGGTAATGCACTTAACTTCTACTAAGTACAATAAAGTGCGGCATAGGGCTTTACAACAGTAAACTTAAAATTAAAATATATACAAATTGAGATAAGACAAAGATAATTATAAATTATAATCTCAGTTGAGGGTACATTGCTTGATGTATACACCAAATAGTTCCTACAGCGGCCGGGTGGGGGCAGCACGGCCTGTCCTGTGGTAGGTAGACATAGTTAGTCATTTAAAAAATAGTGATGTGGTAAACGATATCGATTGTACGTTTTGGCATATGATAAGTTATTTAATTTATTTTTACCTATGGATGAAACTAATGGATTATTGTGTTTAGGATTTTTATGAACAAAGAATTTACGTGATGATTTTAAAATAAAGTTTTTGATGAAAGGGAATTTAATTTGCTCGTGTACTCGTTTTATGTTTGTTCGAAATGCAGTGTTATATGCAATTTTGATTGCTTTATTTTGCACAACTTGCAACTTATCATAGTTGTTATCTGTCAGACTACTCCAGGCTGGCGCGGCATACGTCAGGCACGGCCGAACAAGAGTAGTATAAATACGTAGCTTGGTGACCGCGCTTAACTTAGATTTTCTGTTCAGAATCGGTTTTAATGCATTCATAACCTTCAGACCCTTTTCGCGAAGTGCAGCAGTGTTTTCATTCCAGTTAATTTTGCTATCTAGAATCACACCGAGGTATTTGACCGAGCGGCTCCACGGTATGGAATGATTTTTAAAATTTATGCGTCGGGATGGTAGTGACCGTTTTCGTGTGAAAAGAATTACTTCTGTTTTACTAGAGTTTAACTTTAGCTTCCATCTAGTGAAAAAGGTATCAAGAAGGTTTAGTGAGAGTTGAAGGCGCCCAATTATTAAATCAATATCATCAGAAGAGGTAAATGAGGTAGTGTCGTCGGCATATATTGCAAGGTGAGTTCTAGGTTGTTTAGGTATGTCGTTAAGATACAGGATGAAGAGGAAAGGTCCTAAATTTGACCCTTGTGGTACACCAGATACCATATATTTAGCCATAGAACAGTTTTCGCCTATAAAAACTTTAAAATTGCGATTAGACAAATAATTTTGTACAATTTTGACAAGTGACAGAGGAACGTTGTTAACGATAAGCTTGTGGAGAAGTCCCTCGTGCCAGACAGTGTCAAAGGCCTTTTCAACATCTAGCATTACCATTCCCGTGGATTTACCTTCGTTTAGGTTGTGTGCAATGTGCTCCGATACCCTAGCCAATTGCTGTGTGGTGGAGTGCGCCTTACGAAAACCAAATTCAAAACCTTCGGGGATTACTGCCGTTATGTTATGTTACGTAAACAGGTTATATTCTTTGGCCTTGAGTCTGAGTTCTACCCTCACATGTCAAGGTCGGGATTATCCGGTTTCCGGTCATCCGGGCTTACTGTCGCGCCACCGCCGTCAAAGATGGGGGAAATGTAATTATTTTATACTAGCTGATGCCCGCGGCTTCACCCGCGTGGATGTCGTTCAAATTATATACTAAAACCTTCCTCTTGAATCACTCTATCTATTAAAAAAAACGCATCAAAATCCGTTGCGTAGTTTTAAAGATTTAAGCATACAGACAAACAAACAGACAAAAATAGCGACTTTGTTTTATACTATGTAAGGATGTTGCTTCTTCTTCTTCTTATATGTTGCTAGGGTGCTTAGAAAACTCGTTTATTTTTTGCAAAAAATCCTAATTTACTAGCTCGATGTATAAAAAAAAGAAAAAAGCAGTAATAGGGTTTCGAACCTTTAAAAAAATAAAATGATCTATCATAAAAGTGATCCTACAAATAACAATATAAAGTAACACAAAACAGTTGAATGTAGTTGGACTAGCTATAAAAAATGGCAAAACAAGTTACCAATACAAGTTTATTAAACAATTAGTTACATCATTGTATCAAATTCCATTCTCACATTGTTTCAAGTTATGGTCAATCTTAACGATTGAAGTTACATAAACATCATAAATATTACTTAATTGTTAACTTCACAGTGCATGCAGTTAACTTCGAGAGCAGTGGTGGCCCAGTGGTGGCGGTCCCGACTTACGAACAATGAGTCGTGGGTTCGAACCCCGCCAGGCGCATTACTTTGTGTAATTTATTTCATCGCCACTGCTCTCAAAACGGTGAAGGAAAACATCGTGAGGAAACCGGCATGTCTTAGAACCAAAAAATTCGAAGACATGTGATCTACCAATCCGCACTGGGCCCGCGTGGTAGATCATAGCCCATCCCTCTCCTAGAGAGGAGGCCTGAGTCCCTGCAGTGGGAACATTATAGGCTGATGATGATGATGAACTTCACAGTACGTCGATTGCCTCCTTGGTCCAGTGGTCGCAAGTGCGACTGCTGATCATGAAGTCGTACGTTTGATTCCCAGGTCGGGTTAAGTGTTATTGGGTTTATCCATCAGGAATTTCTCAATAGCACCCACGGAGTCTGGATTTGCCCCCAATTATGGCAATTAGAAAATCTTCCACCTGGACACGAGTTGCCATGGCTAACCTGGAAGTCTCTAAACAGACTCCGGACACAGGTAGGCCGAAGCAAGGAAGTAGCCCTGGAGTGTAAATGTGGTCTTACCCCACAGACTATGGAGCACTTGATATCGTGTCCAGCCTGTCCTGCTACTTGCACATCACAGGAGTTGATGGAGGCTACTGAAAGTGCCGAACTCGTCGCCAAACTTTGGGCCGACTCAATTTAAATTGTCATCGACACGCTAAGAAGAAGAAGATTATGGCAATTGGCTTGCCCTCATTTAAATGGGACTTAAACATTACTGGCAATGTGGATAGATAGTACCATATTTGGGACACCACTGCCTCATATTGATTATAATATTATATTCCCTAATATTGTTAACTGCATATCAAAACCTAACAGACAGCTACACCAGGCCCGATTAACCTAATCAGGCGTTAAACGCAACCACCGTTTAACTTAACCTATGCTTAACTGATACGATCAAAATGCTTCACAAACGCTTATTATGTATCGTTGGTTGTCTCCGACAATCGAATGATTGATAGGTTCGCTTAAACTTTCACTTTACTTTGACAAGTTGTTAAAGTTCGGATTACATCTTCCTTTGTGTTTGCTGGTTGAATATTAATTCCGATAGAGCACAGGCAGTGAGATTGTTCACCGATGATTAAGTATGGATGTTATACTAACATTATGTCATAACTACATAATTGTGCAGTATATTACACACGACAACTTAGTTTAGTATTATACTTATTTCTGTCTATTCGTGTACTCGTATTATAAATGCGAAAATCTATCCGTCTGCTATTTTTTTGCAGCTTGACGGCATTTTTTTTTACTGGATAACTACTTTTTTTTATGGTCAAAAATCACATTTTACGATAAAACTCAATGTAGCAGTCTTATAACATTGTACTAGTGAATGATTTGAATAGTAAACGGGTCATGGAGGTTTATGATTTAAGTAAAGTTATAACCTGAAAAACTAGTATTAAAAAAACAGCTGTGAAAAATTTGAAAGTGGTCCCTTATAACTCCGTAACTAGGGTCTCCCGGGGTATGGTCTAAAAAAAATAAATGATCGCAGTGGTGGGTACCATTTTTATGTGAAACATGACCTGAGTCAGAACGCAGGTTGGTTTTTTTATCCAGGCAGTACACATTCCGTACTATATAAGGTCCCATTAAAATAGGTGGACAAAATTTAACTCAGCGTTCAGTAGGTCTAACCAAAGATATCTAAACAAAAAAAAAACATTAAATAAAGTGATTTTTTTTCCCTTAAAATAATAAATTGGTAGGTAATTGGCACTCTAGAACAAACTCATCCTCTATGAGTAGGTACTTAAATGCGTTTTTCTTATTTATTTTTTTACCATCGTCCTTATTTTGGTGGTCTGAATGATTTCTGAAATTTTGTCCACCTATTTTAATGGGACCTTATATTATATTCCGATGTCCAAGCATGCAAAGTCGTATGTAAAAACTAGTTATGAAAACGTAAACAACGTCATAAATGTCAAAAATTCATTGAGACAGGCTATTAATTAAAACTATTAATAGCCTTAATAGGTCTAAGCCTAGATCGGAATGAATATTACACAATAATTAATTAGTAATTTTTAGAAGCAATAATAAAATTATGCTAAAAAGAGAAACCTTCAAATGCCATTCGAACATAATATTTGCTATTCGTATTACTTTCTAACGTTTAGATTATCGAAATACTAGAAACATTAATGTTCACTTTGGCAATATTTCGTTGCTTAAGTACAGGTTGATCATTTTATTTATGGTGAACCTATGTATTTATTATGGCTACAAAACGTTTGACACTATAGCGAATTAATAAAACGCGTGACCATGTCACCATGTCAGTTCAAAAAATTATAAATTAATAAAATTGGATAATGGTTTATCCTGAGCCTGATTTTCAATGGATTTTAGGTCTATTATCGAGAAACTGACGAGCAGTGGTGGCCCAGTGGTTGTCGCCCCGACTTACGAACAATAAGTCGTGGGTTCGAACTCAGGCAGGCGCATTGCTTTGTGTAATTTATTTCATTACCGCTGCTCTCAAAACGGGACACAAGCCTCCTGTCTATCAGAGGGAATCGGCTACCACGTACGCCCAGTGCGGGTTACTAGCTGAACTGGTTAACTGATAAAACTTACTAAAAAGAGTGTCCATGGAGTTTCTTGCCCATTCTTCTCTATAGAGATCTACGCTAGGAAATGGGCAACTACAGTATGTAGTGTGTAATTAGTGTATAGTCTAAGCATTTTTCTGCAGCAGTACAATAGTATCACTCACAGTTATTATGCCATGTGACTGGGACTGTAACTTCTTTCATTTTGTATTTGTTCGACTATTAAAAGTGCCTGTAACTGGCCTACATGAAATAAATATTTTGATTTTCATTTTGAATAACTTACTAAATGAAATAGTGTGTGTAAGCTCGTCATGTTTCCAAATTTAACACACGGCCTGTATAATAAATTGTAATAAAGTAGTACGTTGATGAAATCAAAATGGTAATATACCCAGAAAAATAATAAAGTCCTCATATGACCAACACCCTGTATCACACAACAATGTATGCACCACCTTGAGGTATTCATAGTATGCTAATAAGTTGCGATAATCTCAAATATGGTAAAGCGTCCAAATATAGTAGCTTCTATTTAAATAATAGATTTAATCTATTAAAACATATGCAAGTATTTAATTATTCAAATATGGTTATTTACGATCTTTTGTGTCTTATGTAGGCGTTGAGGATTTCAGTACATAACTAAATAAATAGTGCATTTTTTAAGAAAGCTTAAGCTACATCCTCTCCACGTTACCAAACCATAGTTTTTTTTTAGATGGTGAGCATTCATCTAATGACTCCTCCCGCTCTGGGCAGAACGGAAGGGAGTGTCAGACTTCTACTGACAAAAACCACCCATGGTCCTTCTTAGCCCCTTGTGTCGAGGTCACGGCATCTCTTTTGAACAACCCGCAGCTTACCAAACCATCTTTTTCTATTCTATCCCTAAATCAACTTTCTTCCTTTTGTTCGGATGAGTTTTGGAAATTTATACATAGAGAGTACGTATGTAAATGTCCAATCATGGTGTCTTTTATTATTAGTTCGGTTTCGGAAATGCCTGTAACTTCGGTAGAAACTACAGATTTTGAGCGTAGAGACTTAAAGATTAGACCAGGGTGCTTACTCTGGAGTATAATTCCGATAGATCGACATTGGTCAAACGTCAGTTGGTTGAGTTAAACGTCAGGGATTGGCTAGACTCAGTGAGTCCAGCCAATGCCTGACGTTTGACTGACAATTCCAATGTTGATCTATCGGAATTATATTCGAGAGTAAGCACACTGGTCAGAAAGTATCCTAGCCAAAATCGTTGCGGGATAAAAGTATCCTATGTGTTAAGGGTGAAGGAAAACATCGTGAGGAAACCGGTATGTCTTACAACCAAAAAATTCGAAGACATGTGACATCTACCCATCCGCACTGGGACCCGCATGGTGGATTATAGCCCTTCCCTCTCTTAGAGAGGAGTCCTGAGTCTCTGCAGTGTGATCATTATTGGCTGATGATGATGAATCTAGGTTATTAACTATCTGCGTTCCAAACTTTTTTGACATCTGTTCTGTAGAGTAGCTTTGGCGTAAAAGAGTAACAAGACTTATCGGAGGCACTGTCATGCCCCCAGATATTCATCTACACTCGAAAACTTTCGGATTTATTTAATTATTAAATTATCTATGACTTGTCCAAGTGCACTTTTTATCAATAAAAATAAACTAAGCATGTCAAGTCTTACAGGTCAGTACTGTATTGTTGGGTTCTTCATAAATAAAAGATATAAGTGGAGTCTTCTTATTTAATGTTACTTTGGACATCTATCATATAATTATTACTTAATATTATTAGATGGAACGTGCTCCGTTCACGATCTTCATTGGAAAGGGAAGTGACCATAGAGTAGTCATAGACACTGCAAAAACTAGATGACATCTGTCAAACGTTAACAACGTTTCGTTATTCATATAATACATCATCCCCTTTTAATAATAAAAAAAAACAAAACTAATTTTACATCACTTTCTCTTCCCCTTTTTAAACAAAATTATTTTCTATTATTAAGCAACAGGCAAGTTATACATTACACACTACCGTTAGGTTTTACATATTACAGTTACATATTTCTTATGAAAGTTACACCTTACGTACTAGTTACACATTATATACTACGGTTATACATTTCTTATTAAAGTTACACCTTACATACTACAGTTATACATTTCTTATGAAAGTTACACCTTAAACACTACAGTTACACATTACATGCTACAATTACACATTCAACCAGTAAGCACCCCGTTCAGATGCAACACAAAGCCTATGCTGTTCGAATATAGAAAGAGGTTCTTGTATATATTACATTATTCTTGTCTTTTACATTGTATGACCGGTTTCCATTACAACCAACTATTGTTCCCTCTAACCACACATTCTTATGTACTTCTTTTTTAAACCATACCTTTTGTCCGTTTAAGTATTCTTTCTTAATTCTACTGGTACTATTATAATTTTTAATATTTCTTTCTCTTTGTTTACTGATTTGATATTCTACATTATAATTTAACTTTGGTTGTAAAAAATTATGTGTGGTTATTAATTTCGTTCTTAAATTCCTATTCATTAATAATTCACAAGGAGATAAACTTGTTCCAGCCACCGGTGACACTCTATACTTTAACAAAGCTACCCTAAAATCTGTGTTGTCTTCACTACATTTATACATCATTTTCTTAGCTATCTGTACTCCTCTCTCCGCCATCCCATTCGACTGTGGATATCTAGGACTAGTATAAATAAAATAAATAAAATAAAAAATAAAAAAAATAAAAAAATAAAAAAAATAAAAAAGCCTTTTATTCTACCATAAACAACATTAGGGAGTTCACATCCTCAACATTACATTATTAAGATCATAATTATTATATTAGACTAGTATAAGTATACTTAAAACCCCATTCCTGTGCAAATTGCTTACATTCACGAGAATCAAAAGGTACATGATCTGAAACAATTTCACTTGGAACACCAAAGTTACTAAATATATTTATTAAACTGTTATTAATTGCACTAGCACTTTTATTTTTCAAAATAATTATATCTAACCACTTGGAGTAGTAATCATAAATTATCAAATAACTTTTCCTCCTAAACTCCATTATATCAATACCTATCTTTAAAAATGGTAAACTAGGAACTGAATGAGATAGTAATGGTTCCTTTATGTTATTGTTTTGATAAGTTTGACATGGTAAACATTTTTTAACAAATTCTTCAATATGACTGTCTATGTGTGGCCAATAATATAATTTCCGCGCCAATTGCTTCATTTTTGACATGCCTATGTGTCCTTCATGTAACACCTTTATAATTGTCATTCTTACACTCTTTGGTACAATTAATCTGTCTTTAAAAAATACTAATTTGTCATCAAATGACAAGTTATCTTTTATTTTATGATAACTATGTAAGTTATCTGGTATATTATTATTCTTGGGCCAACCATTCTTAATGTATCCTATTAATTCTGTTAACTCAATGTCCTTTGAACTTTCTGTAATTAAATGTGATTTTTGTTCTTCGGTACATTCTAAATTTTGTGTCAAACCCACACAATGTATGACCTCATACATATAAGAATCATCTACCTCTTCACCTTCCTGATACGAGCGTGATAATAGATCTGCTATATACAAAAATTTTCCTTGTAAATATTTAAATTCAATGTTGTATTTTAGTAATTTTAATTTTAGTCTCTGCAATCTTGGTGATGGTATTTCATGTATATGCTTCTTTAATAAACATTCTAATGGTTTATGATCATTAATAATGGTTATTTTATGACCATAAATGAAATAATGGAATTTTTTGGTGGCCCACACTACACTTAGTAATTCTTTTTCTATTTGAGAAAAATTTCTTTCTGACTGTGTTAAACTACGAGATGCAAAACAAACTGGCTTATTATTTTGTAATAAGCAACAACCAATGCCAATCCTTGGATGCATCGCATTGTACTACAATTGGTATTTTACTATTATAATTCTGTAATATTGGAGCTTCAGTTATTTTTTTCTTAAGATTATTAAAAACATTTTCATGAACTTCAGTCCATATCCATTCTACATCCTTTTTTAACAATAAATGTAATGATGATGCAATATTAGCCATATTCGGTATAAATTTTCTTAAGTAACTAACCATCCCAAGAAATATTTGTAATTGTTTTTTATTACTGGGACTTTTCATATTTGATATGGCTTTTACCCTATCTGGGTCTATTTTCATGCCTTTTTCCGAGAAGATATGTCCAAAATATTTTACTTCCCTTAATTTATATTGAAATTTATTCTTATTGAATCTAACATTGTGTTCTAAAGCTCGTTCAAAAACTTTATTCAATGTTGCATCATGTTCTTTCTCGGTATTACCACATATTAATAAATCATCACAATAAACAATTACACCTGGTATGTCTCCAAACGCCATCTCGCTATACTTTTGAAATATCTCTGGAGCAACTGACAAACCAAATGGCATCCTTAAAAATTTGTAACACCCATAAGGGCTGTTAAAAGTACAAAGGTCATTTGAATCCTCACTAAGTTTAATATTATAAAAGCCATCTGTTAAGTCAAGTACTGAGAAACACTTCTTATTACACAATTTAGACACAATCTCATCTATAGTAGGTATTAAATGATGTTCTCTTATTAATACTTTATTTAGATCTTTAGGATCTAAACAAATTCTTATTGAACCATCCTTCTTTTCAATAACAACTAAATTGCTTACAAAACTTTTCGGGTGCTCGACTCTCGCAATGACTTTGTGTTTCACCAGAACGTCCAACTTGTCCGCTAGGCGCTTCATGAGTGCATTAGGCACTCTCCGTGGAGGTCTCACTACAGGTTCTACACCTGGTTGAATGCGTAGCTGCAGAGGACTCTTAAATTCTCCAACACCCTGAAACAGTTTTGGATTCATATTAATAACATTTTCCTTCATATTATTACACTCATTCTGAGTTTTAATCATATTAATATTAGTATTATTTATCAAGTTAAGTTTTATTAATGAATTTAAACCTAGTATTGGTCTAACATTCTCTTTTATTATTAGAAATTTCAAGTTTAGACACTCTTTTTCTTCATATTCCTTATTATTAAAAACTTTTAAGGTTATTTCACCTAATGGCTTTAACTTGCCACCACCAAAAACCTCTATTAATGTTCTAGTCTCAGAGAAATTTACATTTTTTTCATCATCGACTATTTTCTTCAAATCTGTTAAACTTAAAACATTAACCTGTGCCCCCGTGTCACATTTAAAATTGACTTTTTTATTTTCTACTCTTAGCATCTGAGTCCACTCATTATTATTTAAATTAATTGTGCAAACTAGTCATAAGTCGTGTACATAATTCTGATTTAGTTTTTCATCAATATTATGCACTTTCTGGTTGTTTATTTCTTCAACCTTACACCCAACACTGTAGTGATTAAACTTCTTGCATTTGTTACATTGTTTGCCATAAGCTGGGCACTGTCTTGGACCATGGTCCGTGTTACATTTCTTACACTTATAGTAATTTTTATTGAAATTGCCCTTTTTATTGTTATTTGTCTTATTATTAGTATTATTATTAGATGGTCTATTTTTATAATTAGAATACTTAGCTTTGTCAACTGTGGTATTTTGCTGAGATGACCTCTCCACTTGCACGGCATTAACCTCCGCGTTGGTCAGCACCTTCATGTGTTCTCTGGAAAGCTCTGCTGACCGACAGATGTCCACTGCTTTGGTCACCGTCAAGTCCTTGACTTCGAGTAGTTTCTGCCGTACCCGCTGTTCCTTGACCCCCATGACGATCCTGTCCCTCAGCATACGTTCTTTTTGATCACCGAAATTACAATTTTCTGCCATCCTTCTGATTGCTGTGTAGAATGCATCAAAGGATTCGCCGTCATCTTGATCCCGCTTATTAAAATTGTAACTGTTAATAACCTCATTTTGCTTGGGTTTAAAATAATCTTCAAAAATATCTATGATTTCATCTAATTTCACTTTTTCTTCAGTTTTTAATACATTATAATAGATTTCTTGCGCTTGTTGACCAATGCAATTTAGTAATATTGCCGCTTTTCTGGTTTCGGTAAGTTTTTCAAAGCCGGCCGCCATCATGAAAGTCTTGAAACTTTGTAGAAATCTCTGCCATTGCGGATAACAATCGTCTATTTTATCGAGATTTAATCCCTTGGGCATTTTATATTCCACGGCACACGTCATGTTATCAATTTCTACTTTTTCATCAATCGGCATTTTCGTTTTTTCGCACACACGTGGCACATGCGTTCGCTTTTACTCACGTAGGTTACTTTTTCAATCTCGTACTGCGGCTGCGCCATGTATTGTTGGGTTCTTCATAAATAAAAGATATAAGTGGAGTCTTCTTATTTAATGTTACTTTGGACATCTATCATATAATTATTACTTAATATTATTAGATGGAACGTGCTCCGTTCACGATCTTCATTGGAAAGGGAAGTGACCATAGAGTAGTCATAGACACTGCAAAAACTAGATGACATCTGTCAAACGTTAACAACGTTTCGTTATTCATATAATACAAGTACAGCTCAAACATCTGACCTCAGTGACCTCTCCTATCCTTTCTCTCAAACAATTTATTTATTCGCAGATTTTTCCTCGAATTCTGTCAATTTTGCCCCATAACCGAAAGATAGGTACGCGTCCTTTATTATCAGTTTCGAATTGTACGTGATCGGGAAAAATAACGTTAGGCCTGTAATTTCTGAAGAGTTAGGCAAAGGTGTACCTAATACACGAAAAAAAGAAATGAGGACATCCGCTTGAGAACCAAGGTTACCGACGTAGCCCGAAGAATCGCCAGACTTAAGTGTCAATGGGCAAGGCACATTGCTCGCAGAACGGATGGTCGATGGGGCCGAAAAGTCCTGGAATGGCGACCGCGAACCGGAAGACGTTGCATTGGAAGGCCTCCTACTAGGTGGACCGACGACCTGATCAAGGTTGCAGGAAACCGCTGGATGAGAGACGCACGGGACCGATCAATGTGGCGACACCTGGGGGAGGCCTATGTCCAGCAGTGGACGTCTTTTGGCTGAAATGATGATGATTATGATGTACCTAATAATACACCCACATTTCGCCAGTAATGTTTAAGTTTCATGTAAAAGAGGGCGAGCCTAATGCTATCATCCAGGCACAAATCCAGACTCTGTGACCGCTACTGAGGAATCCCAATAACGCTTTGCCTGACTTAGAAATGTAACCCGGGACCTCTTGCACAGCAATGCTTGCGACCATTTCACCAACGAGGACCATACTGTCTTATCCATTGTTATTTTAATAAAATCAATATACAACTGCCTATACTTGTAATAAATGTATTCTGTGCTAAAACAGCTGCTACAAAGATTGACCACAACCAGGACACATTTATATAATAATATATGTATTGATGACAAACGAAACGAAACGAATGTTATAATAACTAAATAAGTGAAAGGATTTATTATAATACTTATTAATTTAAATCATCCTAATTTGCATCAAGTTTTTTTTCTGCAGTTGGTATTAAATGATTCTTTATTTTCGGAATTTCGAAAGTGATTGCATTACGTATGGAAATCAGTTTGATTAAGAACGACAATCGGTTGCATTTTAATATGTTAATTTGTTCTTTTTTTATTTCGTAGGTCGATGCCATTTATGATTAATTTTAAAACGAGGAGACGAATGTTACTAATTGGATGAATGTATGGATGAATGTTTGTTCGTTTTACACGCAAGTACTCTACGTATTTGAGTAATTAATTAAGTAAAGACACTTCTTTATATTGTTCTATGAACAAACACCAGCACATCAAACCACTGCTATCTCTCGAATTTCCCAAATAGATTTTCAATTTTATCGCTGTATGTATTAGGTTCAAGTTTGATTGGAAATTTTCCAATATCGAGTAACTTGATGTGCTGGCTACAGTAAACTCTAACAAAAAGTCAACCGAAGACTATCATTTTATATCTATTTAATTACTTACATAAACAAAAAAAGCAATAAAAACAATATAGGCTAATAGCCTGCCTCCATTTACGCTCAAAGCGATCATTAAACCATACTGGTCATACATGACTAAGACACCATCACAAGTTACGCAATAAAAAAAGAAGAAAAAAAAACAGCCAGCCATTTTTTGTGCATACGTCTAATCGTATTACAATCGATTAAAAATTAATGTGCTCGACTATCGATATCTGTATCAACTTTTTATATCAATTTGTGACAGCATTACCTTTCAGGGATGTCGAACCTTTGGCACGTGTAAATAAGATTGTACGTATGATTATTGTGTAGGAAAAATGTGGATACGTATTAATATGATTCCAAATGAATAAAGAGATGTGGTATAATGTTAACAAGATATTGATAAAGTTATCTCGTTACGTTGTTTGTTCAAAGACTTGTAATAATTAACTTGTATAGGAACTTAGGAAGATATATTATGTCGTCTACCAACACGTTTATGACGTGGTGAATTACAGCCCACTCCTTCACTTGCCTATTTTCCAGCAGTGGGTTCCTACATTATAGATTAAATTATGCAAATGCTGCAATAAATAAGAGGCACTAGATAAATGTGTTCCACGGACAACGCCTATAAATAATCAGTATTACTTAAGTATAGTGAAAATATTTGACCTATAGAGGTTAAAATGTTTGCCATCTCTGCTTAAAAGCACTAGAAATTCCGCGAATGTTTTTGTGATTTTAGAAAGTAGATAGAGCTGCCGAGTCTCGATGCATCGTAAGATGAGGCAGCTTGAGCCATACGGTAGAAAGGAAAGAAGGTATATACCTAACAGCTTTGGAAAAGATACTTCAAAATAGGGTAGTTGACAAAAAAATATTAAACACAAAAATGTTTTTTCTTTTTTCAAAAAAAGAAGACGATAGTCTTTCGAAAACTCGTGTGACGTCACATTGCTGTACATTTTTACCGGCCAGTGACATCAATTACCCCCACTGACGTTTGACGAGTTTTATCTTCGTCAATTTTAATTATATGGATAAAACAAAAAACACGTATCCAATATTTTTCGATAGTCTGACGGACTAAACAGATTTTTATTTTTTTTGTTAGGAAACATCTCTATAATTGTTTCGTTAGTGAGCTATCATCTTTAAAGAAAGAAAAAACACATATTATTTGTCGCAGAGACATCACGTGATATAAAATGACAAAATAAAAACAATAGACATTCAACGCATTACAAAAAATATTTACAAATAGAACACAAAAAAAGTCGTGTCTGTGACAAGTAAAGTTACCACTCAACATGTCACTGATTTACCATTGAGAAGCAATAGGGGATCGGACTGGGTCAAAATAATATGATTCTGTTTAGTCCGTAAGTTATCTAACTTACGGACTAAACAGAATCATATTATTTTGACAAACAAACAAAAAACACGTATTCAATATTTTTCGATAATCTTATCGAAAAATATTGAATACGTGTTTTTTGTTTTATCAAATCAATAAAAAATGACGAAGATAAAACGTGTCAAAGATCTTGGAGTGGGGCTTGAAACGTCACCTGTGTCGTCAAAATGTACTTATCATATGACGTCACACGAGTTTTCGAAGCACTGTATCGTCTTCATTTTAAGTTTACGTGAAAAAAGAAAAAATACGTGTCCAATAATTTTTGGAAATCTATCTGGCGGACTAATTAGTTTTTTTTGTCCGATCCCCTATTGCATTTAAATATAATTAGGTCTTTGATTATTTTTAATAAATCATCTATCTAGAGTAAAACACCTTTTGATGATACTTTCAGATCACTTGGTTTTCCATAATAGTTTTTTGTCTTGCACGTCCGCTCCGTCCGAGAGACAGGCAACTAATGATTATAAAGAGACCGAGCGGAGAATATTATAATCCCCCATAGGAAATTCACGTTCACTACTCGATCAACGAAATTATGATGAAAGCAGTAGTACCGCCAATGGCTATTTTCTGACGTCATACCATTTCACCTTCTGCATCCATCTTGCTTTGCCAGTGAGCGGCGCGGGCGCTTCCTTGATGTGCACTCGATCAGTGGCCAATCGCTGAAATTATTTGCTTCGGGCACAGACTACGGAATCTCAGCCACTGGTAGTCTGTAGAGATGACAGTACTAATAAAATTTGTTGCGCAGGAAGTGCATTCATATGCACGTCATACGCGTAGCTAAGTCATAGGTCTCAAGTTCCCTAGACTATCCTTCCATGTGCATATTACAAACATCATGCGTATTGTATAATTATCACTTACTTTGGAATAGAAAAACATCGTGGGGAAACCAGCACGCCTTTTTTTTTTTGGTGGGTGGAAAATCATCAAATGACCCCCCCCCCCCCCCCCCCGCTCTTGGGCAGAGTGAAGGGGAGTGTCAGACTTCTACTGACTAAAAACCAAACCCATGTTCCTTCTTCGCCCTTGTGCCGAGGCCACGTCATCTCTTTCGATAATCCGCAGCCCCGACGGGTTTCGATAATCCGCAGCCCCGACGGGTTTCGATAATCCGCAGCCTCGGCGGGTAAACCAGCATGCCTGAGATATTTATTTATTTATTCATTGATTAGCACGTACATTTGTTGTAACAGGTAAGACCCAAGCTAACAATATATTTCTCGGTGGCATGTAAAGCGAAGTCAGAGCCAGCATAACAACTCTGACACCAGATTATAACGTAACAGTCGAACAAGCTAATTTGTATTTACTTTTACAATAATAAATAATACAGCCAGCTAATTTGTATTTACTTTTAAGATTATACAAATACATTTAAAGACTAATATCAAACGATACAGCGTTTGACGTCAGTCACTTAATGCGAAACACTTGATAAAACTAAATTATTATCAATATTTTCATAGTTATAGAATTATAAAGATCTCTACCCTGTATACTTTTTAGCTTGTTCGACTGTACTAACGAAGTCAAGTCGGTGGTACGCACCGAGAAGCTCGTCATGCCGTTGATCTTATAGCTGATCTCTTCCCGATCGTATAGGATGGTTTTCCCTACCCTGGCCGGCTGACTTCCTTGGACTATAAGAATAAGGGAAGAGGAAGTGAACCTTTTTTTTTTGTTACGGTTTGTTAGTGTCAGACTTCTACTGACTGAAAGCCACCCATGTTCCTTCTTAGTCCTTTGTGTCGAGGCCGTGGTATCTCTTTGAAACAACCCGCAGCCCCGACGGGCAGAGGAAGTGTACCTGCGTTTGAAATCACACTTACTCAGTTTACACTCTAAGAATGGCTTCATTACTATGAAACCTTTGCATAGAAAGTATTGCATCTCCGAGACATTTCCGTGGTCTGTGGCCACAGATTTAGAAACACAAATGCATTGTCCGAGGCTACTTGATTTCTTAATAGAGTTAATTCGTTGTACAATCTGTCTATGTAATCTGTTATTTAGATGTACAGATGAAAGGTAGAATGTAATTGTGATTTACATATGGAGGAATGTGCAACTGTTAAGGCGAGGTTGCAGTACTTAGTTTAATGTACGCACGACCTCACCCCCCGCCCTACCACGCGAGCGATATAAATCCCAAATTTTGACTGTTTTTTATTCTTGGAGAAAAATTATAAAGAAATTATACAATATGTTTTCAACATTTACTTTAGAATAAAAAGTTCTATCTACTGATATAATTTTCATATAAATTCATAATGAAATGTCTTAGCAGTACACGTTTTAAATTGTGATTTAGAGTCATGTTTGATAAAAAAAATGATCGAGCCGATCATTCTAAATCGCGTTTCTATCTTTACGATTTACTTGTTCAATTTTTATGTAATGATTTTTATTTACTTATTAATAAACTCATATTTAGTTCGATTTTCAAAGGTCCAAAAAATCTTAAAAATTACTGCAACACCGTCTTAAGTACAGAACTGTAGATGTCTATCTGATGAATGTGTGTCGGATTTAGCAAGTCGAATGATTGATTGTGTCATCAAACTAACTTGATCATCATCTGTCTAGCTTTACCCCAACTATGTTGCGGTCCATATTTTTTTTTGACAAACCCTCCACATTGTTTACATACCACTGCAACTCCTGTAAGTCAGAGCCACCAGCCTTTAGCTTGCAGTCTTCTGTGTCCTGCTGATATAGAGGGAAATGGAAATTGTTTTGGCCAACTCCTCCGCTATTATTTTCTGATTAATTTCGTTGCGGGATTCAAGACAGTTAAATTGTTGCTCTGGAATTTCATCGAGCTTCATTGCCTCGGCGATTTTCTAGTGTTCCCTACTGTTGATCCTGGGCTCGAGTACCAGTATTTTACATAAAGCGACTGCCTAATCTATCTAACCTCAACAATCACAATTTATTATTCTCCTGACAAACATTGCTTTGAATCGTGTAGACACGAGATACAAAATTGTTCCGTGTGGAATCCCACGCATTCTTATGCTTTTACGTTTGCACTATTATTATACTGTCTCGCAGTCTTATTCAAAGATTTTTTTAATATATTCCTCACACGTATATTTGAAATTTATTGTCGAAATCAAAATGATCCATGAAATATTTGACGTCCATCTCAATTTGTTATGAATAATTTTTCGAATTAATGTTACGTCAATAGCTAATACGTCTACTGATTGAAAGTGCTTCGGCTTAGCATGAGATCCCGGGTCCGATTACTCTGACTGACTCGGGCACAGGGGTCAATACCACTGTCTATCCTGGTAAAATAACCCAATGGCTGTGTCACCAGGAGCAGTGCCAGATTAATGGCAATGGCAGTAGGCACGACCCATATTACCTAGTGAAATGTCATCTTACTAGATTACAAGGTCACCTCTAACCAGTCAGGGAATTCTGAAATTGTCGTTTAAATAGAATAAGTGGGTAACATCTTCTTCTTCTTCTTCTAATAAATAAAGAGAGAAGTCCTGACTGACTGACTGGCTCATCAACGCCCAGCCCAAACCCTTGGACCTAGAAAGCTGAAATTTTGCACAGAGGTTCCCTTTATAATGTAGACAAGGAATAAGGAAGGATTTTTCGAAATTCAACCCCTAAGGGAGTTAAATAGGGGATGAAAGTTTGTATGGAAAATCGTCATTTTCACGCGGGCGAAGCCGCTGGCAAAAGCTAGTATAATATAAAAGAACTTTTACTAAATAAAACTAGTATATCGCAAAATAGCGTATTTTCCTTAAAGACATAACGCTCTCTACAGATGTGTACATAGGATATAAATATATTATATTCACTTCATAATGTTAACCAGAGTCACGCATGGTTCACGAATGCCAATAACTTCTGTAATACCCGTATGAAGACGTAATAACTCCAACCGAAGTCGGTATCTACATAAATAAGAACGTGTAGGAAAGGAAATTTTTCCTTGACGTGAAACTTGCGAAAGCATCCATGTTAAATTAAATATTTAGTTGTAGATAGATAGAAACACTAAATACATATTATGCTATACATGCAATATGATCAAAAAAACTGTAAGGGGCACATAAAGACAGAAACATATACTTCTTCACAAACCCATATGGACCTTGTTGTTCGAAATAAATGAATAAATGATTTTGGATTTTAGAATTATTATTGGTGTGCCCAAATTACTTGCACCACAATTTTCCTAAAATCCAACAAACTATAATTCTGTGTCTCTGACCTGTCTGCATGAGCCCTAATAGGTAGGAGCCATAGAGTCGGGCAGTAAATATAATGTATTAACTATATTGACCCGTAGAGATACTAATCATACTAAGTTTCTTCTTCCTAATAAATAAAATTACTGTGATTGCTTACTGTAATAGAAAACATTACTTTATATGCGTGTATAAGTAGGATTGTCCGCGTCTTCGAGATTTTAGAGGAGGAAATAAAAAAAGTTTTTATTTGGAACATAAACAGTTTAATTACAAAGAAAACGATGATAGCTACAAAAGTTTATAACTGTGTCGCAGCTATCAACGCCCATTAAAACAAGTTAAGTTATATTATATGATTCCACAGAAACACGGTTCCCATTTACGCCACGCGATTAGGTGAAATAAGCGCGTGTACGCGCGTTCAGTTATTTGAACCGCAAAAAGTGCGCGCGTGTAAACGCGTCAGCCTAAAAATGCTAAGAAAATTCAAAATTACTTTTTCTACTTCTTAAAAACTGACGTATTTTAGACGTGGAAAGCCTACAGGTAGACTTAGTTACTTTCTTATGTATAAAATTAGTAAGGATTACTATGACGGCTTACCGCAGTACAAAACATTACTCCACACTTATATAAAACGTTATTTACATAGGTACTCTTACATAAGCTTTAGTACCAAAATTAATTAAAATAGCGAAGTAAATTCAATTTATATGGTTCTAAAAATACATTGGGCGTGTAATATATTAAGAGCATAGACGGGCTGCATTTTTCCATACAAATGTATTCCCCTATTCTCTTCCTGGATAATGCCTCTAGAGTAATCGTTTTTATTTATAAAAATCCAGGTCTATTGAAGGCATGCCCCTGTCATTTTTTTTTTTCAAAAAATTTATTACAAAAATAAATATGACTTACCAAAAACCTAAAAAAATACCCCGTTTTTACCTACGTAATCAGATGACTACCAAAGAAAATTGAAAAGTTTTTAAAATAAAAACAAGTAATAGGGGCATAGATCTATTCTTCCTTTAAATTTTGATACCAAATATAATTTAATTGGCTTAGGTTTCGAGGAGAAAACAGGAGAATACGAAACGTCGATCGGTCAAGGTTTTTTATAGGTAAAATCGTTCTTAGCTGCAGTTGTCTCTATCGCACTCACATATTGATACCGCCCGGTTGCTAGAGCGCAGCGCGACGGCAATAGTTATATATACGTATATTATACGCAGCCCGTCTACGCTCTTAACTAACTTTATTACGAAAAACATGTGTGGGTTGATGTTATTACGGAATAATTATTAATTTAGAACGGGAGAAATGGAAATGTATCCTTAAATAAATCGGAGCTTCTGGCAATCAGATCGCTAATATGGCTGAATATGGCATAAATGCCTTCTTTACTTGAAGGCACATATTATTTGTTGGAATGGTTGGATTTATTCCGTTTGACTCGAGCATTGTGTCTGTCTGTCCGTCTATCACCGGGTTGTATCTCATGGTCCCTAATAGGTAGACAGTTGACCATAGAATGTGTTGCCGCTATGGCGCTACTTATAACAACGAATATTAAAAAATAAACACATAACCCTTCTTTGCTTTGCGCAGTCGGGTAATAAAAGGCTCCCTTACTACAATGGTACCTACGAAACTCTTTGGCCTGCATGCACTCACTCATTTTGTATGCAAGTCATTTATCTGAGACAAATAAATATTTATTCTTTCTTTACCTATTAACACTTCAAATACACACAGTGACATTCCGTCCAATCGCGCCTACCAACGCATCGCAGTGGATTGGTTACAAAATATTTAATTTACGTCTCCCGGGCGTGGGAGCTGCGCACGCGCTCATGAGAACGGACCAACCGTGAACTTACGCAAGATTGTATACGTTTCCACTGTGACTTCTGTCAATTGTTTACGATTTTATTCGAAAGTTTAACCCAGACGGCCAGAAGGCGGCTCGGAAGACCTCACAGGAGATGGCGGAACGAGCTGGACAGAAACAACGACCACGTTGGCTCTAGATCGAAAAATTGATCCAGCAGAGTGGGATAACATAAGCTAAGGAATGTGTGGTAAATGGTGTCCGAAATATGAATAAAATTGAAGTTCGGAATACAAAATATTTTGTGTTTTTTTTATGCCAGTATGCCATGTTATGTCATGTTGTAAGCCGTTGGTTCAAGCTGTCATTTTGTACTTAGATCTTTGACAGTCGTTACAAATAGTCAGTGGCCTGAAAGTTTGACAAATAGTCTTACCAAGGGTTCTTGTATTGCCCAGTACTAAATTACTAATGCTCAGAGGTCAGATAGGCCATCGCTCCACGTATAAAATACTGGTTTTCAGCTGTATCCGGTTAGACTGGAAACCGACCGCAACTTAGTTGAGAAAAGGCTAGGCGAGTCTTTGACAACTGGACCCGCTTGCAACAGGACCCACAATAAAACTATGCAAAAAAAAAAGGATTTAAAAATAAAACCGACTTCGACAAAAATAAAACAAAAAAGTGAAAAATAAAAAATCTGCTTCTGAAGTCGGTGACTTTTGTTTGTTTGATTTCATGTTTTTGCCACCGACTTCTGAAGCTGATTTTTTATTTTTCACTTTTTTGTGTTTTATTTTTGTCGGAGTCGGTTTTATTTTTTGTAAAAAAGTTTTTATTTTTCACTTTTTAGTGGTTCACATGTGCTTACCCCTTCACAACGTACCGGCGTGATGTTATGTTATGAACTGGTGTAAACAATAGACAGTCATGAGATTTCAGCAATCCCAGTCCATTTGCTATCATTAATAATTGAGGAGTTCCGTTGCCTATCTCCGAAGTTCTTCATCAGATCTTCACCAAATAGTTTTTATAACCTTTGTAGTGAGTACAGGCGTGATATTATGTTGTATGATGGCGTAAACAATGCTTAGATATGCTATAGCAACAATCGCGGTTAATCTGCTGTTATTTATTGAAGAGTTCCCCCGATTTCTACAAGATCCCATCATCAGATATTGAAATGGTGACAATGGGACCACACGGAAAGCACCAGCTTTCAAATGAAAAAAGAATCATGAAAATCAGTTCACCCAGTCGCAAGTTATGAGCTAACAAACATAAAAAAAAAACAGTCGAATTGATAACCTCCTCCTTTTTTTGAAGTCGGTTAAAAATGTGATTTGTTCGACTTATCTCGTGGATCCATTTGACTAAAGACTCAGGCTAGGCATTTGTCAACTACGTGACTAGCTGACTTCTATAGCTGGGAGCTTTCAAAAATGAAAACCTGAATCATAAAAGTAAATGACCCCCTTTTGGGCTACGCCACATTTGGGTAAAAAAGAACAAAAAAACGGAAATGTGCCTATAAGCATAAATAAATATCCAAAACTTACTAAATGATTCGACGTTATAAAAGCGTGATCCCACCACATCAAAAGTAAATTAATGACTCTATAATTACAATTTAAACTCAAAGAAATTTATAGTCTAGGAAACTGCGAACAATGAATAATACAGTCGATAAAAAATCTAGATAAGCATGACAAATGTTAGGAGGAGCACTTTGCTTTCTACTGAGTTTAAAAGTGTTAGGTAATATTTGTACTGTTATTGAGAATTCTTCAAATCGTGATATAAATATTACGCACAACGTCATGTGCGTAGCTTAATGATTTAAACATATAAAGCTGCCTGCAAACATGTTGGCTTTGACCAACGACCCGTTACTACCACGCTGATAAGAGTTTCTGTCAAGCCGGTCCGGAGGACAGATTGAGAACTAGCAGGACACTGGACACCAATTATAAAGTACATGATTTTGTTCATAATCGGGTCTATAATTTTGTTAATAAAAGGCTTGCTTTTGGCCGTAACTCGCCTGACTTGAAATGATGTTATGGCCTAGATTATTGCTAACTTAGGTCCAAGCGCTTCATCACTTACATAACTTTGAAGAGATCCAGATTATAATGTTCTAGTAACAAAGAAGCCGAGAGTGAATTCCACTAGCTGGCGGTTCGCACAATTAATCTAGAAGCATAGCGCCTTTTCTGGCCCGTGGAACTAAATATTAATCACTTAAAACTTGAGTACATGAAAGAAAATCCCCAGCTGTGGGACAGTAAAGGCTTATTCTCTACCTACAATACATAGGAAATCTCTGTACAAAATTTTATCTCTCAAGGTCAGGACCTAGAAAAACCCTAGCTAGGGTTCTGACTGAGATAATGATACGTCTTAAGTCAGTCATGGCTTTTCTTTTGTTAAGTTACTGTTACTGTTAGCCTGTGTCATCCCACTGCAGGGCAAAGGCCTCCCCCCATGATTTCCAAATTTTGCGATCCAGGGCCAATGTGGACGAAATGGCCAATTTTGTTAAGTATTGATTTAAAATTTTATCAAAATTAAATGTAAGTAAACTGGATACATTACACGGTAAATTTTTCGAAATTCAGTTTAAAGAAAAGGGTATCACAGACTTGCGTATGTGTCGCCAGCCTAAAGGTCGTTCAGACACTCGAGTCGGTACGCTAATTGGTTACCGTTGACACGACGAATACACTTGAAATAAAAATTTCACATCCCAAAGAAAGTTGTATATTTAATTATTTTCCATTGACCGTACTGAGTTGACATTTTATACTCACTTTCTTCAATACTCGTATTATACGAAATTCGTTTTATTGAGATAGCTTCATATTTTATGGAAAATTTTGTTTCTTTCTGACATGACTACATGAGTGATTGACAGACAGTCAATATCCACGTTTTCGCGAACGTTGTTAAATCCATACTATATATATATATATATATATATATATTATACTAGCTGATGCCCTCGGCTTCGCCCGCGTGGATACTGTAAAAACAATCCTTGATGCGGATTATATATCATTCTAAAATTTCAGCTCGATTGGTGCAGAACTTTTTGAGTCTTTGAAGCGTAGGTATACGTATATATATATAAACCAACATAACATTTTTATATATATATATATTATATACTAGCTGATGCCCGCGACTTCGTTCACGTGGAAATTTTGATGAGTGACTGTCTCGTTGATTGAGTGACAGTGAAATTAGTGATAGCTTTGATTTTCACAGCAGCTGTTCCAGATCTTCAAATATACGACAACAGAGAGTGCTTATCAGGCTGAACAACTCTTGCTTAGACGTCATTCCTATATATGTTATAGTGTAGCTGGGCTCTTGGACTTCCACATCAGCTGTTCCAGATCTTCAAATTTTATACGACAACAGAGAGTGCTCATCAGGCTGAACAATTCTTGCTAAGACGTCATTCCTATATATGTTATAGTGTAGCTGGGCTCGTGGAGTTCCACATCAGGTGTTCCAGATCTTCAAATTTATTCTCTGAGCAGAAAATGCTCATCACGTAGAACAATTTTTGCTATGGTACCATTTTTGTATCTCTTATAGTTAAGCTGGTCTGTTGCAGTTCTGCATCAGGTGTTCAAGTTTCCAAGATAAATTATAGCCTCTATGTTGCTCAGACTTAATAACTATACAACAACAAAAAAATCATTCAAATCCGTCGAGTAGTTCCGAAGATTAGCGTGTACAAACAAACAGACAAACAGACATACAGACAAACAGACAGATTTTTTTTTTTGGATTCGTGCTCTATTACTGTTTCTAAACCCTCCTCAATTATTATTTTTTTAATATATTCAATGTACAGACACAGTTTTTTTACTGTTTTATTATATGTATAGATATAGATATATTAGATCTATAGATTTATATATATTTATTTATTATTTATTTATTTATATATATATTATTATATAAATATTATAAATGCGAAAGTAACTCTGTCTGTCTGTCTGTCTGTTACTCTTTCACGCCTAAACGGCTGAACGGATTTTTATGAGATTTGGTACAGACATAGTTTGGAACTTGAGAAAGGACGTAGGATAGTTTTTTTTTTTTCGCGAGATAAACCAAAAATCTGCCGGAAGTCACTATTCCACGCGAACGAAGTCGCGGGCAAAAGCTAGTATTATATAAAGAAAGAAAATATTCTTCTTTATTTGTTATTTTTTTTATTCTCGCACGATTATGACTGGCAAAATAAAAAAATAGAATCAAAAACATACAGAGCACAAAAATACATTTTTTAAATACAATAAAACGGAGCTTGTGGTTAAATAATAACTGCCACTCGGTTTGATCTTTAGGTTAAGCCGTGCTTGCCTAGGTTGGTCTGTGGATTGGTGACCGCCTCCTCCGAAAGAAAGAAAATCGCTCTGACATAGTGACCCATAAACATTAGTTTTTAATTTTCATGCTATTTAAAAAAAATGCAGTTATACGTAAAAAGAATGGCAAACTATGGCGATTGCCAATAAAATATAGTTATAATGTTTACACCCTGGCAAAAAATGTGGATGTACTATTAGATGATTTTCTGCCTAACCCTTTATTACAGACTGATGTTATGTTATATTGTGGTTAACTAAATGTGTAATGGAAACCCACATTTCTCTAGACCTAATTCCAGTAATCCCTTCTAAGTTCGCATCTCACTAGTTACCGTATTCATTACAATATTATCATTCGCTGGAAATTTAATATATTACGTCATAACCTTATTACATAGGCGTCTGTATACATTACACTATGTGCATTACATTTGTGTTGTAAACCTAAAGCTGTGTGTACACAGCTACGTAGGAAGTTTACGCAGAGGCTTTTGCCACCATAGCTTCGCTCATTGGTTTTTCAGAAGCATCCGAAGCATGGCATGGGTTGGCGGCCTGTGGAACAGATGCTCTAGAGTAGCAGGCTACGATCATCGGCACGATTCTTGAGCGCTGACCTTCACCTTATTATCACTCGCATCGCGTCATAGCCGTCACTCGGAATTTGTTCTTTACTCCTGCGTACCTCATGACCAATAAATAATAAACGGGTGTGCGTTTTATTTGTCATAAAGTCTACGATGCGCACAGCGATCTCACTCTTCCGCCGAGCGCTCAAGAACCGTGCCGGTATCTGTACCTTGTTGCATTCTTTGCAATTTACGGGTTTTTTATTTACGGTTGTACGTTGATTAAATATGATTCGCGACCGTAACATTTATACATTTTCAGAAATATAATAAACAATCTCATACTATTTGGGATTTCATCATCCATTCCGCCGTGTCATAAGTCTTTCTCTTTGACATAATTGTTTCATCAATCTTTGAAGTTCATTTAATCCCATTGACTGAGTAGGTATTTAATAAAAAAGAGAAGGTTTTCACCAAAACATGAGACATGAGAGCACCCCTCTCGCGCCCGCTAGAGCCGACGCCTGACGGGACCGCGGGTTGTTCGAAAGAGATACCGTGGCCTCGGACACAAAGGGCTAAGAAGGAACATGGTGGTTTTAGTCAGTAGAAGTCCCTACCGCTCCACCCAGAGCGGGAGGAGTCATTTGATGATTTCACATCCTCCAAAAAAAAGCACCCCTCTCGTAAGGATAAATACGGGTTATATTTAAATGCACATCTGTTTAATTTTTCAGCACACTAGGTAACTCCACTAATTAACTGAATGCTAATCAAAAAAACCTAAACATGTCCTACAAAAAAGTCTAAAAAATCACACAAAACGAGATGACCTTTTTTATCGAATTCACACCAAAAATGTAGTTTTGTAAAACAAAAATACTAATTGCTTATCAAAAATACTAACTTGCACTCTAAAGAAGAACAGGCAAAAAAAACCCAGACCCGACAGAAAAGTAACATATCTCAGTTTTTTTGTTATTATTTATATAATCATATTATATAGTTTTTATATTCGAAATCAATGGCTAACACCAAAATATTGCCTTATGTTTTTGTTCAGGCTTTACACTAAAAAAGTACAAAATGCCTACGTATCTACAAAATTCGTAATGTATGTAACTACCTAAATGACGATAAATAGTTATGGGATGTATCCAGGAGACCTGGAGATACAGCTGTATTATATAATTTTTGAACTCCGAGTACAACATTCAACTTAGGATTATTTTTTTTTAAGGTGGTTTAAAATCATCTAATGACATCTCTCGCCCTTGGGTGGAGCGAGAGGGCGTGTCAGACTCTTACTGACAAAAAAATTCCACCCCGTTCCTTTTTGCCTCTGGTACCTACTGGGATCAGAGCATGCCTTTCTGGATTCGCCCTCAACTTAGGATTAATTAAAATCGTCATATTCGATGATTCAGATCGGATTATTCCACTAATTCGTTGACCTTACCTAACCTTTTTTTTTTTCTCTGGGAAAAAATGCATTACGCATACCCTCCCATCGGGGGATGGGGGGCTATGTGGGACTCCCCGGTCTGACCCGGTATACCCACTAAAAAGACCCAGCGGCATTCCCGCTTCGTCTGAGTGGCGAGGGACTGGGAAACTGGCACAGCCTTAACGACCAGTCCTCCGCCGACGATGGCCCCTCAGGGCGGACCCCTCACGCCCTCACCCCACGCCCGTAGGGGGGGGGGGGGGGGAGGACGGGTCCGGGAATGACTGACGAAGGTGGTGATGGGTGCAATGCGGGCGCAGGCACCCCCGTGCCTGCCACCCGCCCATCGCCACCATGAGGAGGGAGAGGACGGCGCCTTCTCCGACCCCTTCTTCGTCTGCGGAGTGGCGCAGCAAAAGGGTCGTCCTCCCGCGCGCGCTCCGCCTCCTCCTTTTGCGAGATTACATCCTCGCAAAAGGAGACAACCGCTGTCCAGGCCTCCTCGCTCCCCAGCATGGCGTTGATAACGCCGGGAAGCGAGAGGTCCTGTCCATGACCTAACCTAACCTAAGTTGAGGGCGAATCCAGATGCTCTGACCCCAGTACCAGAGGCAAAAAGGAACGGGGTGGAATTTTTTAGTCAGTAAGAGTCTGACACGCCCTCTCGCTCCACCCAAGGGCGAGAGATGTCATTAGATGATTTTAAACCACCTTAAAAAAAAATCCTAAGTTGAATGTTGTACTCGGAGTTCAAAAATTATATAATACAGCTGTATCTCCAGGTCTCCTGGATACATCCTATAACTATTTATCGTCATTTAGTTACATACATTACGAATTTTGTAGATAAGTAGGCATTTTGTATTTTTTTAGTGTAAACCCTGAACAAAAACATAAGGCAATATTTTGGTGTTAGCCATTGGTGTTAGCCAAGGTGATTTGCTTTCTTGGGAATCGATTTTCAGTATAATGTTGAGTACTTAGGTTTTGTTAGTTTATGGAGATATTTTATCTTACCACAGTTTACTACAAAACATATATTTTTTAAAGGTTTCGTCAAGTTTATTGAGGCCTATGTTTTCTCCCAAATTGGCCAATAACTCTCGCTTTAATTATTGATACTGGTTTAAATGCACTCGCTTCTGTCCGCATCGTTTTGTCTTCAATTTATCCATATTTGTACTTTACTTTAGATCCTAAGGTTTAGTGTAGCAAGGGCGACTGCCGACCATGAGGTCCTGGAATCGATTTTCAAGTCGGGTAAAGTGGTATGGGGTTTTTCCCTTAAGGAATTTCTTAGTAGTAGCCCATATTGCGCATTATGTGCTATATACTTTAGAATTTTATTCCTGGTTTATTTACCACCATGAAAATATTTCATACATCTCTACATTAATTGGAGACACGACTGGGGTACTTCATAACAGCCTGTCTGAGACCCTTTTAACAATCCCAGTAATATAGTACAAAAAGTAGTAGTATTAGTTATACGAAACACAAGGAAAACCACACTAAAAATCGACACACAAAATGTTTGCTTTAATTACATAAATTCACGCCTCTCTCCTAACGTGATGAGCAGATATCGTAAGAAAATTAAGCGCGTGTAATCATTATGACATGCCTTGCAATATTGTGCTAGGCTATAATCGAATGTTTGTTTAGGTGGAATATATGCCATGCTATATAAGATGTTGTAATTAATTGATGCTTCGGAACGTCTGCCTTTCGTTTTAAGATGTTTCTGGCAAAGGAAATACATGGAAGAGGTAAATTTATGGAATTATTTTTACCATTCATCATCATCATCATTCACAGCCCGAATTCACCCACTGCTGGGTATAGGCCTCCCTTTTCTTGTGCCATTCTCCACGGTCCTGTACCAGCCTCATTCAGGTTTTTCCCCCCGATAGTAACTATGTCGTCTGCCCATCTCGCCGCTGGACGAACCACACTTCTTTTTCCAGTTCTTGGACGACATTCGGTGACAGCCTTAGTCCACCTGTCAGTTGTCACCACTGCGCCTTGCTAGGTGTCATGCCATTACAGCTTTGCATTTCTTAATAAAAATACTGAATAAGAATATTTTTCATAGAGCGACTCGATATCTCATAGTAAGACTGGATGTCAGACTTTCAGGCTGTGAAAGATCTAGAAATTACATATGAAACTCAAAACATATAGTGAACATGATAAATATCCCGTTTTAAGTGGATTACCTATATTATTATGACTATATCAGTTTAAAAACTTATCCTTATACTCGTAGCTTATGTCAACTCTGTAGAAAATCATTATAAAACCAAGCTTTTTGAAAGGGAAACACTTTACCAGGTCATTTGGAGTGCCATAGATACGGGGCTTACCTTTTTAAAGAGTACTTCAAATGTGATATCCTTAACTGCGATGTTCATTATATCAATGTTTTCTTTTTTTTTATATTGGCTTACTCTTGACCTCAATCTTGCCCTAAGGGCAGGGCAGGGCATGAGGTCGACGATGGAACGAGCTTACCCAGAAGAAGCCTATTTACTCGCGACTTAAATAGATTGGGGTTATAATTATGAACTCGGGAAGACCGACGCAGGCAGGGTGTTCCATTCTTGTCTGTACGAATGATGAAGGACTTAGCAAAACGCTTCGTACGAATGTGTGGAACATCGACAAGGTATGGGTGATAACCTGCAGTACGCCTAGTCTCTCGATGGAAGAAAAGAGATCACCATCTCTTTTCTGCGCAGGAGCTCCACGAGCTCATTCCACCGAATGAGCTCGTGGAGCTCCTGCGCACACTCTCCGAAGTACAGTCTGTAGAAGACCGACAGACATGCAACTTTGCGGCGGTGGGCCAGGCTGTGTAGCTTGGCAACCAGCTTAGCGTCACCAATTAGCCTCCTGGCCCTGCGCTCTACTGTTTCGAGAGATGATATCATTTTGTCACGAGTTATGTATAAAGCTATATTTAGTTCAGTCATTTTAGCATAAAAAAAGAAAACTTTGGAATGAGACATAGTATTATGCTGTATTTTCGTATACGTACCTTCAATTTGGTGTTCTAAAAGTTGCTAAAAAGAATCATATAAAATCATATGTCTGCGTCGCAAGTTATTCAAGATCTATTTGGCGCGATTATCTTGGTTTATACGAAAATCCAGCATAATTATTATCTCTTATCTCATTCTGAGACTGATCACTTATTTGATTGAACTAATTAGCTTTTATTACGTGGAACAATAAAACAAACGAAGATCGACAAAATACAGTCATCTCCATATCGACAAATCAATGATGTCTCTTTCTACTTAGTACTTAAACAGAAGCCACCACACATTTACTAAACATTACATTTGCTACACGTACTATCTCTTCCGTGCTATCAATTATCAATATAAATATCTATCAAAATACAACCGATATTTCCGTGTCCGCACACATGACCTTTTATACAATAGAGACCCTAGCTTATGACCTGAACTTTAGACTCAGATCACTTTGTTTGAGCCTACGGAAAGTTAGAGGTCGAAAAGGTATCTTCGGGGACTTACAAGTTTTTAGGGAACTTTATCGGGGCAAGCGGGGTTTAGTCCAGTGGTTGCAAACGCGATTTCTGAGTATGAAGACCTAGGTTCGATTCCCGGATTGGGTAAAGTGTTATTGGGTTTTTCCATTAGGAATTTCTCAGTAGCAGTCACAGTGACTGGAGTTGGACCCGGTTGATGGAAAATAGCTCACCCCCTATTACATGGGGGCCATTGGGGGCCATTGGGGGCCTCAGGGATTAAAGGCGTGATGCTATGGCCTAATTTCTCCAAGATAACCACCATGCAATTTTTATAATAATTTTTCAATTCGCACGATCATCACAGTAAACCACAGACACTAAAATTAAACGTAATGATGAATGGAACACCTTTCTTTTTGACCTTTCGCAAACCATGACACTGCAATTTGAATGCGAAACTATTTTGATTCATTATACACTAGCTTGTGCCAGCGGCTTCTCCCGCTACAACACGAAAATTATCCCACGGGAAGATAAAATCGGGATAAAAACTAAACTATCCTATGTGTTAATCCAGGTTATAAACTAACTGTGTACCAAATTTTATCCAAATGGGTCATACTCAGAAAAAGTGTACATTTTGAATTTGTTACTAAACTGATAGGTAACGATACTGAGAATCTCCGTCACGAAACTGATGTCATAAGGTATGGTGCACATGGATTGGGCGAATAAAACACCTGATCATATTTGGCTTATCAGTCTTATTTAGATTAATAAAAATAAAAATACCAAAAACATTGGTAATTATTTAATTAAATTCCATTAAAAAACCTGTCGGCAACTATACCTGTGTATTATTACACAGGTATATAGATACGCACTTTTAGTTTTTGTGAACTAAGCTTAACAATTTCTCAGTTTCGTAACGTAACGCAATTTTACGCAATATAACGAAAATGATAATAAAATCTGAGAAATCATAACCTCTAAAAATGTTTTTACGTAAACCACGGTTTTACCACGCAAGCACTGAATGTATTCTTTTAGATAATACAAAGAAGAAAACATGGTAAGTAAACAAAAATACATAATAAACTTACCAAAATAATAGTCGTTTATCACCCTGAGGTATTTTTTGTAAATTTTCACTTGCTAAACGTCTTGACTTCACGACTGCGGCGAAAACATGATGGCTGCCGTGACAGTGATTTTGGCGTAAGTAATAACGTTGCCAGATTAGAAAAAAACTATTTATACCACCTTACGTCATTGCGTTTCAAATTTTATCACGCGTTACTAACCCTGAGTAACGAAACTTCATAATTTTGGCACAACATTTGTTTAATTAAAATAAATCCTTCTGTATATGATTTACGGATAAAATTGGTCTTATTTAGTTACTTGATTCATCAAGATTATTATAACCACAGTCAATGTTAAAAAAAGCGATGAATATTCGTAACAATTCATCTCTGAAAATGTGTAATCGTCATTGGGACACCAAAAAAATGTATGGCGATATTTTTATCAATGTTTTGACAATCAAAAAATGTAATCTTATATTGAAAATTTAATTGAAAATACCAGAGAAATCATCGTAGAATTAGACTAATATAACAAAAAGGGGGGATAAAAGAAAATATATCATAATACTAAATATTTACGTAAATATGAAGTTGCGGGACAAGAAATGACACCAAATGTACACTTTTTCTGAGTATGACCCAAATCCGTTCGTCAGATTTTACGTGAAAGAGTAACAAACATAAACACTCACAAACTTTCGCAAAATATAGTGTAATTGGAACGTCATATTTTAGGTGATAACTATGTACAGAAAACTAGAATTACTATCGCTTTTTTTCCATACCTGTAATTTGTTTTTGGTTTACTAATGAGATGAGTGACTTATTAGACTTAGAACGGATTGATGGCCTTGTGAAAGCGGCCGTACATACGGTGACACATCAAGCTATTTATTTCCAGTTTAACCTGGTCTCGCTCTGTATGCTTTCAAGTACAATGAGAGATCCGCGTAAACTGGTTTAGTATAGCTTGATTAGTTGTCGTGCGCTCGTAAATGCAGGTTTCGGTTCGAACTCTGATGCATAAATATTTTAATTTGAGTAATATATTTCATCAGCACTGCTCTCAAAGTGGAAATTTGCTTGTAAATATTTATATGTCTTTGGTTTTCCGCCTTAAAGGAATGGAACAAACTGTATAGAGAATCGGGCCAAAGAAAATTCAAGCTGTAACTAAATCAAACCTTGATTAATTTCAAGTACAGTTTTAAATTAACTGTTATATTGAACTGCCACAATATTACGAAGTCACATTAGCTAGTTACGCGGTTATTTCTACTACGCATATGTGTAATCACTTTTTAAAAGCGCGCAACGTTTTGTCTAACATATATGGGTTACTATTGTCTTAGTTACTGATTCTCAAGGAGATAAGTCTTACGGGTCAGTAAGCCGACTGTTGTCAAGCGTTTAAGGCTTTTAATTTTCATGTATTTAACTTACATTTTAGATGTGCAAAGAGATAATAGAATACATTTATTTTCAGGTAACAAAGACCCAGAGATAAATCTCTTAACCTAAATATACATACTAATGACATTTGTGATAGTTTATGTAACTTAAATCTATGGTAGTAGCACTTCACTACTCCACTTGTCTTACTCTTCTTACCCGCCCCCCCCCCTCTTCCCTCTTCTTTTTTCTACTTGTTCTTCTTCTAATGAGCTTGGACCCTGTTCCCGATACCGGTGGGCTACAATTTTTTTATATTTTAAAATGGCTTTTATTGTTTTCGTAAGGAATATTTAATAAAAATGAACAATTTTATAAAAAAATGTAAATAAAGGCAATAATAATGGTTACAATCAAAATGTTTTTGATTTGCACCTTTTTTTCTAAAATGTAAGGTAACGAAGAGTATTTTTTGCACAAGTTGTTGTTATGCAACAAATATGGAATTTTTAAGAATTCCTCCCCTAATGAGGTTTAAACATAACGTGCGGTTGGACAATAGAATCAGTCTCAAACTTATAAATTCAGATTATAATGACTACCCGACGCTGACGCTTGCAGCACAAGGCGAATTCGCTTGGAGCGTCGCATTTCGTGGCCCTCGGGTACGTGGTAACTGGTACCCCACGGGCAAAAGGTTGTTATATAGAGGGTTTAAAGTACCCTTAACGAAGTTGAAACGCGCTTCTTGTCCCAGTCACTGCGAACAATTTTTTGTTTCAGACCATACCTAGGAACCCCTCGTTACGGAGATATTGCATGGGGGTCAAAGTTCCAAATTTTCCACAGCTGTTTTTTTAATACTTGTTTTTCAGGTTTAATTTACTTAAATTACCTCCATGACCCGTTACTATTCAAAGCATCCACTAGCACAATGTTTCTAGAGTGTTTAACTTTACATTGAGTTTTGTGACTTTTTTTGGGTGAAAAATGTGATTTTTCACTCAAAAAAAAAGTCGTTTCCCAACTATATTTTTTGTGTAGGGGCACTTACTTACTTAGTACATCATGCTTGGTTGACGGCTTCGTGAAGAGTTCGTTTACACCCTGTATGTCTCAGACGTCAAGCAAATATGAAGTAACTTAGAATTGGAAGGCAATTATAATGGTGTACATTGCGTTGTACCCTCGCAATCGAATAGTTAGCAACTACACGTTGAGACAGTTGCGCAATGTTCGGTCGCTGCCCATTTTTGGGAGAGTTCAATTTCCTACGTTTAGAAAGAACCAGTTTTTGCTAGTACAGTGAAACGTTCCGCTGTGATGACAGGCATGCAAATTGTGTGCAGAATTTAATGTAATATCATGGTAATATCCGTCAATTTGTAATCTGAGCATAAGTGTCTTTCATAACTCATGTGCGGATGAACTGATAATTGCCTTAAGAGCCTATATGCTACCTCAAATTAGCAACTATATTTGTGGTGGTTCAAACTTCGTTTGAAATACTGTTAGAATAAAGTTCTAATCAGCTTGCGGTTGTTACGTCTTTCGCTGCGGCCGAATAGTGCGAAATTAGTGGTATTTTGCGATTTACAAAAAAACTTTTGATTTTACTAAAAAAGTAAAAGTGATTTTAGTATGTTGCTTGTAGAATTATTTGGCAAAAAAATCAGAACGATGACATGTATTTTAGTATGGTTTTTACTCGTTAAAAGAAATTTTTAGAGATATCTTCATGATTTTTTTTATCGAGCAAAGTTAGCTAGTATTAGGTTTTCACAACACTATGTTACTAGCATATAATATCCTGAAGAATATCATATATTTTCCTGATTTTATTTACTGCAGTGAATCATATTTTTTTTGTTTTTTTTTGCCGTGGTATCTCTTTCGAACAACCCGCAGCCCCAACGGGAGGATAGCTGCCTCACTGCCTGGCATTGATGGCAATAGGCTCGCTCCTTATCACATGGGATATAGACATAACTGGAAAAATGTGTGTAATAATGTGGCACCCACATCCTAACTATGTGGGAGCCACTGAAAAATTCCTGATGGAGAAAACCCATTAACACTTTGGCCAACCTGAGAATCAAACTCAGGACCGCGTCATGGCTCAGTCTGTAGGCCAAAGAACATTTCTATAATCACGACACTCAGCTACTGGATTGAGTAGTTATCAAATACTTGATAAGATTGTCTATTCAAAGTGTAATCAAAGATTCCGAAATTCCTAAAGTTTGTATCAAGTTCCTACCTACTCCTTAATCTCAAGTGCCTTAATCTAAGTACTCTTACTTTTTCGAGTAGAGGAAATGAAGTACTTGATATACGCAAGAAATCAATACACAAGGGTTTTTCTTTAAGGATGCCCGCGAAAATAGATGAGTTGGTTGAATCATGTAACAACTATCAAAAATGTGGCGATTTAGACTAAACATCAACTTTACGAGAGCTTTTGAGCAGAAAACGTAAGTTGTGAAATATTTAGCTGCATCCGGTTAGACTGGAAGTCGATCCCAACATAGGTGGGAGATTAGCTTAAATATTGCCACAAGAGGCTATTTAAGTAAGTAAGTTATCTTAAATCAACAGAAACGGTATCTTACAAAATAATCAACAATTTCCCATGCAAACACTCCGAAAGCAACTCAATACTATTTAATGTTCTGTAAACTTTTATTAGTTCAGCTCTTACGCAATAGGAATTTCTCTCGAGATTTGACCCGATGTTATTTCAAAGTTTACCCAAGTTATTATACGAAATGTAATAACAACTAGACCAGGCAATTTCGCGTGGGCATTCAGAACGAGCTTTTCTTCAAAAGTCAATATTTTAAGGAAGTGAAGAAACGGGAAAAAGTTTGATTTTGAGAAAAAAAGGAAAACGAAGTTGAATTCAGATAAGTATTTAAATATTGATACGAATAATATTAATTCAACTTCGTCTTATCAGTTGATGTTTGTCAGTAAGAATAAGATCTTTCAAGGTCTAGGGTGACCCAGCCACCTTTTAATTATTTATATCAGTTATTTCACCTTGACACTTTTTTAAAACAACATAGAACAACTATATGATTCCGCTTTTGGTTATGTCACAGAAGGTTATGCTTTTTTATACTTTAATTCACAAAAAAAATATTCCGACGCGAAAAATAAAGGCGCTTGAAAGCAACCTTGCTCCAGTTATTTCAACATCCTTGTTTATCTTGAGAAAACAATTCAAACCCACACTAAAGAGGTTCAAATTCACAACCATAAACTCTTTACAGAGTTCCGATTACAAATGACGTAACGTGAAATTTACATTCTGGCAACACCCAACGCTAATTTGATCTCCGTAGGCCTACCGTGAATCGTACGCACTTAGAATGAACTATCACGTATGCTGGGGTACGCTTGCGCATAGAAATCTGATAGAAATGTGAAGAAAAGTGAGTAATAGTAAAAAGACCTATTTTTACTATTACTCACTTTTGAAGTTTCTCTATCGCGTAATGTAACGTAATAAGTTTTTGTTGGCTGGCAACACGGATGGGAACAATTGTGAACATGCAAATGCATGCTAATACAATGAATGTTATTGTTTATGCGATAGGAATGTGTCTATGGTTGGGGTTCCTCGACTTTAGATTGGTTCACACCGTGCTTAGTAACGAAGTTTATGTAAGTCTTACAGCTTTAGTATCAGTTTATGGCTTTACAACTATTGTGGCTTCCATGTGATTAGTTTGATAGATAAGATAAGATAAAGATTTATTTCTCACGAAACTGGGGGAGACTGGTGCCTAAGCCAGACGAAAGTCCTTATGAGTGACACCAGTTATCCAATCCTTCGGAAGCACAGGTGGATAATATTGAGCAAAACTAAGTATACAATAAGATACACATTATATTAATTTTTCAATAAGTATACATTTTGATTGTGCGTATGAACGTACGAACGTACGCTCGAGCCTCCAACTCCTGGTAGTTTAAGAACTAATTGTTCACCAAAAAAGCACTGTTCTCCAAAAAAGTAAAGAACCGAGTGACTTTGGTAAAATAAAATCAAAGTATATAAAAGGCAATATCTATCTAATTTTCGTGGAAAATTCGAGTAAAAAGACATCAATCTCAGTTATTTGCTAATTATATTTCTGCTTTTCATCTTATCATTCCTCTCTTTACCATATTTTTCTTTGTCAGAAACTTGTATTGATCTAATATTTTTATTTATTTTCAACTCAATCTAGTTAATATGAAAAGTAAATAAAGTATGTGTACATGTCTTCTATGAAAATTATTAACAACCCAATAGACACACTGACCTAGAGATATTTTCTGATCAGGCATTCGATTATTTTCAGCCAACTAATTTAGTCGATTTAGTCATATTTTTCGAAGCTGGCCCCGAAAGAGGCGATCTGGAATTCTAGGACGCGTATCACGAGGGCCGGCTAGACGCGGCGTGAGAAATAAGCTCATGGATGAAATTTCACTTTGCCCAATAGTTATAAAAACAACGGGTTGCACTCCGGGAGTGCACTGCCGACAGAAGTAAAAACCTGAAGATTAACGTTATGCATTTTTTAATGTTTTGGAATGGTTATGGAATAATTTCGCACAAATTGCTATAGCATAGCGTAAAAGTACAATCATTTATGTGGTTACATACAGTATTCATTTTATAACCGACTTCCAAAAAAAGAGCAAAAAAAAATTTTTTTTTCATGGCAGATTCGGTTCAGTTTGACATATTATGACATAATATCACGACTGTAATCCCCGAAGGGTACTCGTATTTCCGTAATCTATACACGGATGTGATCGACTTTATGTAACAGTAAATGACTTGAGCAGGCCTAAAATACATGTGTTTTGGAATAGGCCACTAGATCGTACTCCTACGATTTGACCATAAAGAGACTCGTGCAACGATGTCTATACAAATTTGTATTTATTTCACGCAGTATTTTTATGGGGTGGCTTAAACATTGTGTGCAATGTTAGGATTACTATACAAGTAATGTAACGTTAGCGCATAGTTTTATGTAGTTTGAGGTCATCATCATCTGCCCAGCATTTTATCAACCCTGTTCGGATTGACTACCAGTCTAACAAGATGCATCAGTCCAGTCTAACCAATCCAATTAGTACAGGGTAATACGATTCCTTTTGATAAAAATGGTTGTCTAAAATACTAGCACTAATACTAATTGTCCACGACTTCGTTCGCGTGGCTTTTTTTTTTCTTTTTTTTTCATAAAAGTATCCTAGTATGTTACTTGTAATACCTCCATCTCACGCTAAAACTACTTAAAAAGCGTAACAAACAAACTTTCATTCACATTTATAATATTAAGTATAAGGGATTAACATCACCACCACCTAAAAGAGTCCACATGCCTATCAGAGCTTTATAAATATTTCCAAAGTAGTAACGTAAACAATCCTTACATAACAAATACATAAACACTAAAAATGTGTTCCACATTTTATAAAATATGCGTCAAGTCCGTAATCACATTTGCAAGCACTCCATATCCATAATTTTAAGTAACATCGACCGACACACTTCGAATTCTCATCATTCTTGGATTACCTCTCATAAATATTTGATCACACAAATTATCATCGGAAACATAACGCTTGCGATCCCGGAAACGTTAGGCAGGTACACCCAAAATTCGCCAGAGTTATTTAGGGCGAGAGCCTGCCCTATTACCATCTTTCAGGCAAAAATCCGGGCCCTGGACTGACGCCTTTAATCCCTGAGAGGTTCATCATTCATCATTTCAGCCAAAAGACGTCCACAGCTGGACATAGGCCTTCCCCAGGTGTCGCCACATTGACCGGTTCCGTGTGTCTCGCATCCAGCGGGTCCCCACAACTTTCACCAGCCTCCACCACCCTGAGATTGTTACAAAGAGGAACACCCAAGCTTCTTCTGAGCGTGCCGATGACAATTTAAATTGAGTCGGCCCAAAATTTGACGACGAGTTCGGCACTTTCAGTAACCTCCATCAACTCCTGTGATGTGCAAGTAGTAGGACAGGCTGGACACGATATCAAGTGCTCCATAGTCTGTGGGGCAAGACCACATTTAGACTCCAGGGCAGAGTCGTCTATGAGTCTCCACCTGAACAGGTTTTCCTTGCTTCGGCCTACCTGTGTCCGGAGTCTGTTTAGAGACTTCCAGGTTAGCCATGGCAACTCGTGTCCAGGTGGAAGATTTTCGGCAAGTGGCACAAATGGGTTGGGTAAGGTAACACTATCTCGCCACAACTTAAGTTTTTCCTTAGGGCGATCGCCAGTGAGCGGGGGTACACACTTCATGAAGCTGTTGCGGCTTTTCAGCCTTTGCGGAACTATGATGTTACTGTGTAGAGGGTGTTTAGCGTCGAACACCCAAAGGTACACCCACATTTCGTCAGCTATATTTAAGTGCTATGTAATAGGAGGCCAAACTATTGCCATCACACACAAATCCAGACTCCATAACTGCTACTGAGAAATTCCAGCTGAAAAAACTCAATAACACTGCCCTAACTGGAAATCAAACCCAGTCCCACATGCTAACAGCGCTTGCGACCACTGAACTAACGAAGCAATCAGCCGAAGCTTCTAGGATCTCATAAATATTTCATCGTGTTATAAATTAATTCAATTTATCTTAGGCTCGTGGGATGCTATATATCTAATTAGTTCTTAAAAGGCAGGCCTACCTTGTTGATTGCACGCACTTTACCTAACATGATGACATCCGATTCTGTTATATAAATGAATGATTCATACCTTGCCCCATCGCTAAACTTGTTACAAATCGACCACCTTGTGTGAATATTGTTCTCTCGAACGTTCTTAATGAATTTAGGGCATTTGTTAGGACAATTAAACTTTGAATAAGAGTATTTTGCGAAATTCTCACAACTTATGCAAGATAGGACAGCTTATGCACCTTGTTAGATAAATAGGATCTCTACATTATTAGTACATTCATAACATCACGCCTATAATTCCAGAAGAGTTAGGCAGTTATGTTTGAGTCCCATGTAAATGGGGGCGAGCCATATTGCAAGCCACAGAGCATGAATTCAGATGCCGTAGCTGCTACGGAGATTTTTTTAATGAAATTGAAAATAACAATTTTGCCTGACAAATCTTACCCAGAACATATTTGAAAAAAAAAAATTAAAAAAAAAAAAACAATTTTAAAAAGGGTCATTAAGGGATGATGATATCATCTAGCCTGCACATAATATACATAAAAAAAACACTGAGAGATAAAAAACAATTCTTAGAAATGAATAAATATTGTGCTACACAAATGCGAGCAATTCACCTTCATTAAACCGATAACAATCATTTCTAAAAATAAACGTAACACCCATACCTAACTGATGCCAGCTACAATTATCCAACGAGACAGTCATAATGAGAAATATTCCAAACGACACACAATCTCATTCACTACACATAACCACTATTTACATGATCTATACGTTAGGTAATACATGGACACGTAATAGACGACCGTCCACTATTCTGACTGTTCAGATCACAGATATAGTTATTATAGCTAGATAAAGCCAGCGTGCCACTTTTTGAATACCTACTATCATAGTACCTACTTACCTTTCATGACATAACATTATGCCTGTAGTCCCCAAAAAATAAGGCAGAGGTGTGCCTAACAGAACATTCAACATTCTATGTCTAAGAACCAAAAAAATCGAAGACACGTGACATCTACCAACCCGCACTGACTGGGCCTGCATGGTAGATAGCCCATCCTTCTCCTATAGAGAAGGCCAGAGTCCCTGCAGCGGGAAAATTATAGGCTGATGATGGTGATGATGTGCCTAACAGAACACTTTACCAGACCTAGGAATCTAATTACATCATAAGTTATATTATAGGTTATTTTGTTACTATACAAAAAAGTTACTAAACAAACAAGTTACTGTACAAATTAGACTACTTTTTGTTCTTGAAATATAACGTTACAACTTACGTACTTAATACTAGATTAAGTTCTTAAGTTGTAACGTTATTGTTTTAAAAAAACCCGACTGAAAAAACTGAAAAGCAAAAAACAAGCACATTTTAAATCAAACAAAACTTGGAAGCAGGCGGGGTCCATTCTATTTTCATTTCATAATTTAATATTCAAATGACCCCGCCTGCTTCCAAGTTTTGTTTGATTTAAAATGTGCTTGTTTTTTGCTTTTCAGTTGGGTTTTTGAGTTTTCTAACTACTTTTTTTATTTTCCACTTTTTAGTTCTGTTGTTTGTTCTTTCGTTGGTCGCGTAAAATTATTCGCAGATGATTTAACTTTTGTGCTTGTTTAAAGGATTTGTCACTTTGAATTTCTTCTAAACATATAAGTGTTGTATATTTTTGTAATCTCCTTTTAAAATCCTTCATTTTGATACCCTACTCGATGGCACAGGATTTTTTTTTATTTGAACTCCGCGATTTTGCCCCCAAAATCAGCAATTTTTCTTTATTTTTTAATTTTAATGTAGCCTATAACACTCGCGCCATCAAGACAAATCTAACGACGTATGGTTCATTCTAATCCCTTCATCCGTTTAGGAGTTATGAGGGAACAAAGAAACAGACATACATACTTACATTACATACACGTCAAACACATAACCCTCCTTTTGGGCTTCGCCGCAGTCGGGTAAAAACAAATTAGTTTGCTGCTACGGTAACCTCGTTAAGTATAAGGTCCCATTTAAATAGGTGGACAAATTTTAACACAGCGTTCAGTACGTCTAACCAAACATATCCAAGTAAAAAAAACACTGATTAAATTGAGTTTTTTGTACGTAAAATATTGGGTAACTAACACTTTTAGTGCATTTTCGCTACCTGTTTTATTTTCTTGTAGGTATCTGTGCGTTTCTCTAATTTTCTTTTTTTACCATTGTCCTTATTTTGGTGGTCTGAATGATTCCTAAAATTTTGTCCACCTATTTTAATGGGACCTTATATAAAATACTTAAGCCGGGCACACGAAATAGGTCCTCTTGCGTTATCTAGAAATATCTATATCTGTGGTCCAGATTATAATCATCTCAATACAGTGAAATGGATAGGTTTAAAAGGAGGAAATAAATGTAAGATGACTGTAATTGTATACCGGACTGTCTAGGAAATATTTATAGAAATGAAAAGGGGTTCCAAACCTTATAAGGTTGCTGTAATGATGGTGTTATGATTTAGATTATTTTATACTGTTTTAACTCTAGTGCTGCATAATTTTGGATTTCTTGCTCAGACTGTTTCGTGGAACTTTTTCAACTTGTAGTCGTGGTTTTAATTCTATTTCTAATCGACGAAAAAAAGGAGGAGGTTCTCAATTCGACACGTATTTTTAGAATTTTATGACCGTACATAACTTTTTGCAGAGCAGTCTGATTTGGACGATTATTAAAAAAATACTCTTTCTTATTAAATATGTTTTTATTTTATTTTATTAATTTTAAGAAAACTTACAGCTAAAACATTTGTAGTCGAATTACCATGTAGAAGAAGGCCAATTACAAGTGTCCACACATTTTTGTCGTGAAAAACGCTGTTAACGCTTGAACATTTAGAATTATTCTCCATCAATGTGTGCCTGACCTGACAAGGGTTCAATCCCCAGGTCCGTAAATGCTCTAGGGTTTTCCTCTTTAGATATTCTCTGACGCAAAATGTAACCTAAACAAATAGGAGAAATGTTTGTGTAGTATTTCCCTTTTTACCCTTTCGTATATACAACCACAATGTTATGCGTCTCCAGTGTAGCTTTGCAGACACTCGTAATAAATAATGACTATCTCCGTCATCCGTTGAATATGACGGTAAATGAGCGAACGGTCTCCACTCTTTGGCGGCTTACTAAGATCTAAGAGTATAGCTTGAGGCCAATTAAAAGTAAGTGTAATGTTCGTAATGAATTTATGGGTTCAAAGATTGTAGCAATTAAATCGTCAGTTTGCATGGCCACCAATTACATCCTCTATTAAATGAGCAATATTTGTAATATTATATTATTATTTGCTACTAGCTGCTGCCCGCGACGTCGTCTGCGTGTACGCTATACAGCACCAAAAAATACCTACGATTACACTTTGTTTAAAAATACCCGTTCACTCATTTACCCGTTTCTCTCTCTTAACATTTCATATCTACAGAAAGTGCAGTAACAGAGTGAGAAGGTCTTTTGTAAAATTGACCTTCAAAAAGTGCTGATATCAGCCTGCTTTGAATAAATGACTTTATGGTGATTCTCCTGAATTAATTCATAAGTTGTGACTGAAGCAGATGGAGAAAACAATGAATGAGGTTACAAAATAGGGTAAAAATAACATACTTAAAGGAATTTTCGATAAACAAATAGTGGGTTGGCTATCCGCAGCCAAAATGTAAAGAGAGTCAGGACTGGTGACGCGGGAGCAAGCGACGTACAGCTGCCTGTGTGAGAAGCAGCTCGTCCTGAGGTCGACACCCGCTGCCCTCAGTGTTTGCCCCTACGACTTATTGATGGTCATCGCTCAGCAAACACTCACGGGGAATTGTACGCGCTTGAACTGGATCGGGAAGTTATGAGCTATGAGTGGAATACGTGGTATAAATACTGCCTCGCCGACTCCACAACCCGTAAGAATTTTCGCCTCAATGGTGTGTCTGTGGAGCGAGATGACTTTAAGGCGGGACTCGTTACACAACTTCGAAGGAGATAGGTTCCGAAGAAGCATAATCGGGACACCGACCGTCAGCTTGATGGTAAGCGCTGGAAGTCTACTTGCTGACAGGGAGTTCAGATATTCCACGGGATAATGTGTGGCGTCATCTTGCTTGACGACAGTGTTTATAGAGGTGTAGACCACTTCATTCTCCTCAATTTCCGAGATAATGCATTCGTTAATTGCCGCAGTCTGATCATTTTTGTTGGGAGTTAAAATGGCCCGCTCGCACACCCAAGAATTCTGCTGGTGCGGTATACGACTGATGTCCCCGTACACACAGTGAATGAGTTCTTCTTAACTTGATAAAACTCTACCGAAGTACCGAGAGACTCTGGAAGCGCCACCTGTCCACCTCTCTCCTCGCCGTCGCCAAGCCTTAGAAGGACATCGGAGAATTATTCTTGAGCATGTGCATTGCCGCCGTGCCGAGCTCTCATATTAATGGTCAAGCGCAGTGTACGAACTCGTGACCAGAACGAAGATCATTTCAACGAAGCATTCACTTCGTCAGCCTTCGATCCCCGCGTCACCACGGGAAGCGTGTGTCGGAAATCGCCACTGAACAGAACTGTGACACCACCCATCAAATGTTAGTTCTTGTGGATGTCCTGCAAAGTTCTGTCCTCGGCCTCAACTGCCTTCCTGTTGGCCATCGTACACTCATCCCATACGATCAGAGAGCAATCCTTGAGCACGTGTCCCTTATCACTGTTACGTGACACACCACAAACAGGCGTTTCGGCGCTTTCTAAATCGATGGGAATTGGTATGTGCTGTCTTGCCACGCGAAAACAGTGTGGCAGCGATTGCCGACGACGCTACAGCAATGGTAATTTTGCCTTGCCTCCTGACCTCTGCAATTATGCCAGTGGTAACTAATGTTTTTCCTGTTCCACCAGGAGCATCCAAGAAAAACATTTTACCCTGATTTTGCCCAAAGCTTTCAAGGACGGTGTCATAAATTTGATTTTGCTCTGAAGAGAACAAAGCGACATGGTTATAATTTCGTATGGTGGTCATTTCGCCCGGTTCGTAAATTGTCTCAGTGTTATACTCCCGATTTCCACGGTCTTGATGCAGTGCTGATTGGGGAGCTGGTAACCCATATTCGACCAGTGGATTGCCGCCGATAGAAATTACCACGTCTAGAAGTGAACTGAGACAGGTGTTCAGCACGCGTTCATCACAGACAATCTCGATGAATTTTATAAGACAGATGAAGCAGCTTAAAACTTATATATAAACACATGTTTTTTAATTGTCTTGCTCATCTCTGAAACGAATTAACGATACAATGTTTAAGAAGAAAATGCACAACTCCATCTATGACTTTTAAATACAACTATTAACCTCGCCAACATCATCAAATTTAAATTATTTATAACCAAAAAGGACTTACACATGTACGACTTGATGTTTTTGAAATCCCATAGATGGCGCTGCTTTAAATTGTCTTGATACTACAAAATTATAATAATTATTATGTTTATCGGCCTAAGTTACTTCTATTGCGTGATTTTTACAGTATAAAGCTAGCTTATAGCATGGTTAACATAATAACAACATTTAAATATGCGTCGTTAGATTACACGTTGTTACAGAATGCGTTGAAGAAATAAAGGTTCACTGCTCGTTCCCCGTAGGTGATAGCGTGATAATATGTAGCCTATAGGATGACCCGACTTCTTAGTAATATTCGTGCCAAATTTGAAGTAAATCCATGCAGTACTTTTTGAGTTTATCCCGGACATACATACAGACAAACAGACAGAAATTCTAAAAACTATATTTTTGGCTTCGGTATCGATTGTAGATCACACCCCAAGTATTCTTTTAAAAAAATATTCAATGTATAATGTAATAATTCAATGTATAATTCAATGTGTGTTGTAATGTTTTGACTTTCCTACCATTTTATTATATGTATAGATCACGTTCTCCAAAACAGGTCTAACGATTGCGATGATACCTATTTGCATTATAGGGGGTTTACGTAGTAAAAATCGATCTACTTAGGCCTCATATTTGAGAACAGCTTTTTCTGTATGTTCACCCGAGCAGAGCTGGGTTGCCAGGCCTAAATGGCGGTATTTTGTTTTAATCATTTGTAGGCACCAAAACATTTTTAATGTTTCCATTGTGTAATAAATAGAATATCATAAAAAAACATTTATTTGTGCTCTAGATTCATAACAGGCTGTTTAGCGGCTTCATACCTTCCTTCGAGGCGAAAGCAGAGTGCGAAAAGAAAGCAAATTAAATCGTAATCTCCTAATAATTCATGATTAATAATAGGTACTTTTTGTTATAAAATTTTGGTTTTCTGGAAAGTGTATTGAAAAACTTCGTTTGACACACATGCTCATTTGTTACTGCAGTTGTCGACCCCATGAGCACCCTCGGCCTACGACTCGGGTGTTCAATCAGCCTCGAATGCAATAACAAACTTACCGCACTTGTATCAAAATGTACCAATTTTGATACAAGTGGAAAATCCAACAAAAAACTTACTTTACACCTACGCACATAATATTGCGACCAACATAAGCGGAGTTTTGACTATTATGACAGTAAAATAACATCTCGAATTTGATGCAACACCATTATTAAGGTCAAGTGTCCGAGATCAAAGATCACGACCATTTTACATGTTTTTGAAATAATATAATTTCACATACATATGTATTAGTATTACATACATACCTATAGTCAAATCCTTTGCTTTTTACCTTTAACAGCGATAATTTGAGTTTTTAGTTAAAAAATCAATGGTAAATCAAATGTTTGTGGCTTTAACTGAGCGTCTCGTTGGACTAGTAGTCGATAGCTGAGCATAAGGTCGTGGGTTCGATTTTTCACCTGTATACCAATAATGTTATTGGATTTTACCGTCATCATTTTATTGGACATTTTCCTTAGTAGCAAACACGGTGTCCAGATGTGTGTCCGGTTTATCGTAATAAGCTCAACCCCTATTATCATGTGACATAATCAAAATGGTCGAAATGTGGGTATACCTGTAGGGTGTACCTCTGCCGAAACCCTTTGATCAAAGGTGTGAATTTATGTAACATGAGCAAATCCTTCGAGATTACCCTTTCACATCGTTAATTAAGTTTTAGTTAAATTAATGGTTAATTAAAAGTTCGTATAAAGTTTTGTGCCGCTATATTTTAATTGAGTTCATTATTTTCCATTTGTGCTGGCTTATTTTATAATTCTCATATTAGGTACGAATCTCTACATTTTTGGAAAGGTCATGTTCAACGGCAGATGTTTATTTAACGATTTCATTTTGTTTGGTCATTATTACGTACATACAAAGTTCCTGAGCAACTGAGGTCTGCTCGGGTGGCTGCGGGTTGTTCGAAAGAGATACCGCAGCCTCGACACAAAGGGCTAAGAAGGAACATGGGTGGTTTTTAGTCAGTAGAAGTCTGACACTCTCTACCGCTCTGCCCAGAGCAGTAGGAGTCATTTAACGATTTTCCGCAACCCAAAAAATTGGTCTGCTTGGGTGAAAATAGATAAAACGAATCATCGTACATATGAGACCGATCCAGATCATTTCTAGGCCCTTCTTCTTCTCGAATCGATAACTATGAGTCTTCTGACCAGTATGTAGTCAGCCTCGTCCACGTTCATACATCAGTCATACACCCACATCAGTTACGAGAGTGTGCTGATATGCACCTGACCTTTCTGAAAAACCTCGTCATTGAGGTAATTAGTATTCTGAGATAAGTAAGTGATTGTTACTGACATTATTAGAGTCAGCAAGCTGAAGTGGCGGTGGGCAGTGGTCATGGTTGTCGAAAGACTAAGAAGAATGAATGAAGAGAAGATATAGAGTCTTGGACCCGTCGGGTATGCGTGTTGTTCGAAAGAGATACCGCAGCCTCGGCAGAAAGGGCTAAGAACGAACATGGATGGTTTTTAGTCAGTAGAAGTCTGACACTCCTTATCTACTCCACTGCCCTCCGGGAGGAGTCTTTTGATCATTTCTCAACCACCAAAAAAAATTTTGGAGCGACTGCTTATCTGACCTCCATAACCCAGTTAGTTCTGGGTAATACGATAAGACCTTGGTAAGACTGGTTGTCAGACTTTCAGGTCACTTCTTCTTTATTGTGTGGTTCCGAAAAACCTTACTTGGCAGTCTAACGGTCATACCACTAGACTATCACTATGATTTCAGGTCACTTCTTTTTTTTTTTTGATGGTGGGAAATCATCAAAATACTCCTCCCGCTCTGGGCTGAGCGGTAGTGAGTGTCAGACTTCTACTGACTAAAAACCACCCATGTTCTTTCTTAGCCCTTTGTGTCGAGGCCGTGGTATCTCTTTCGAACAACCCACAGCCCCGACGGGGATTTCAGGCCACTGACTTTCTGTAACGACTATGAAAAATCTATAAATGGTCGCTTAAATACAAGCCTACAAATAAACCTAATAGAACGAAAAGTAAATTAAAGCCCAATAAATCGTACTTATAGCTCTTCTTTAGTGTTGTTCTACAAATAGGGGTGGTTACTTATTGCTGGATAGTAACTATAGCGTTGTTTAACAAATAGGGGTGGCAAGTTTATCGCTGGGGCCAAATGGAAGAGCTGATAGTAGCAGCAACAGGTTGATACGATAGCTATCAGCTAGCAACAGGTAGGGGAAGCCAATGACCAGCCTGCTTGTGTACATTGATTCGTTATTATTCCGCCCAGAATTTATAAACATAATGTTATGTAATTTTTGATTGTATATAGGTAGGTACGATTAATTTAAAACTTTGGTACTCATCATCATCATCATTTTAGCCAAAAGACGTCCACTGCTGGACATAGGCCTCCCCCAGGCGTCGCCACATTGACCGGTCCCGTGCGTCTTTCATCCAGCGGGTTCCTGCAACCTTGACCAGGTCATCGGTGCACCTAGTGGGAGCCCTTCCAACGCAACGTCTTCCGGTTCGCGGTCGCCATTCCAGAACTTTTCGGCCCCATCGGCCAACTTTGGTACTATCAGATATGAAAGGAAGGAGAGAAGTATGGAAGGGAGACATGGTACGCCGACCCCACATGCAATGGGATAAGGACAACAGAATGATGATAGTCTGGAATGTGGCATACAATATGGATGTATTATATTATTATACCATACCATAGTATGCCATCCATATGCTACATTTCATGTCCATAGATAGGCCCAGGTGGTAATAAAAGTGGACGTTGGGACGTATTGTGAGATTGAGCTTTGTACTCAGACTGTTAGTGATACAGCATTTAGCTTGTGACAACTTGTGATCATGTCTGCTTATAAAGAGATTGAATTATTGTGATTGACCTATCGATAAACACCATAAAAGTAAAAGGTGTCATTGTTCCATATTTTTGCCGGTTCGATTTCCGAGTGCGAAAAGCAAATCCCCGCATTTTTTAAATATATTTGTTTCATTTATGTCTGTTATCTATCTATCTATCTATATAAATAATAAAAAACTAAAAAAACCCGACTGAAAAAACGGAAAAGCAAAAAACAAGCACATTTTAAATTAAACAAAACTTGTAAGCAGGCAGGGTCCATTCTATTTTCATTTCATAATTTAATATTCAAATGAACCCCGCCTGCTTCCAAGTTTTGTTTAATTTAAAATGTGCTTGTTTTTTGCTTTTCCGTTTTTTCAATCGGGTTTTTTTAGTTTTTTAACTACATTTTTTTATTTAACACTTTTTAGTCAGTTTTCATTAACTTCGTTATTACTATTATAAGACGGTAGATTTCGATTCGATTTTATATTCATTCCGTAATCCGTACACGAAAAAAAATCCGGTTTTATGTAAGAAATGCGATATTGTTTGTTCTAATAACTTTAAATCGTTATATATCCTAAACGGTTTTATAAAATGAAAAATGATAAAGGAAACCTAATATTCATTTTCAAATACCTATTCAACGATACCCCACTTGACGTGAAGCGTCGAATATTTTTTTTTTATTTTGACAATATGGCGACTAGTTGTTACTATAGTGAGTATTGTTTATTGTAATGTTTTTAGTGACACTCGCGAGGTCAAGACGAATCGATTGACGTACGGATCATCAAAATCGGCCAAGGCGTTTGGCCTCTACAATGCCACATAGGAACAAACATACATACATACATACATACATACATAGACTGATAAACACATAACCCTTCTTTGCTTTGCGCAGTCGGGTAAAAAGAGAAGTCCTGACTGACTGACTGACTCATCAACGCCCAGCCCAAACCCTTGGACCTAGAAAGCTGAAATTTTGCACAGAGGTTCCCTTTATAACGTAGACAAGGAATAAGGAAGGATTTTTCGAAATTCAACCCCTAAGGGAGTTAAATAGGGGGTGAAAGTTAGTATGAAAAATCTATACATATCTTCTATCTTCTATATAAATAAAAAAAGAGAAGTCCTGACTGACTGACTCATCAACGCCCAGCCCAAACCCTTGGACCAAGAAAGCTGAAATTTTGCACAGAGGTTCCCTTTATAACGTAGACAAGGATTTTTCGAAATTCAACCCCTGAGGGAGTTAAATAGGGGATGAAAGTTAGTGTGAAAAATCGTCATTTTTTATATTTTCCGACATCCACGCGGGCGAAGCCGCTGGCAAAAGCTAGTGCTGTAATATACAGTATTTAGAGTACTTTTCCTCCAGGTGAAGTTGAAAAATTCTGTTCTGTATAAATCTAGGAACTTATTGATCCTCAAAATGTATCCCAAACACATTACAATCAGAATCAACTGTGAAACGTTTAGTGAGCAAACGTAAAAATAGAAAATAACGTCAACACCGGTAGCAGTAACACATAACTCTCTTATTTAACTAAAAGGTTTGTTTGGACGGAAGCTGTTTAAGTTTAAACTGTACATACATTGTAGGTACAGTGTATACATGCCGCTTGAACCAATGTGACAAAGTTACTGTTATATAATACTCTTACAGTAGACAACTATTAACCACTAGTTGATGCCCGCGGCTTCGTCCAGCCTGAAAAAGGACATAGGCTACTTTCTTCTATCTGTGTACCAAACATTTCAATCGGTTCCGTAGTTATGGTATGAAAGCACGGTAGACAGACAAAGTTACTTTCGCATTTATAATATTAGTAAGGATTAGAATGCTAGACGCCCCTGTCAGATGAAAAAAATTAACATAACATCACGATTGTTATTCTCAAACAGTGAGGCAGAAGTAGTAGTACAGGTGGTTGCTTACTTGCGTACTTTCATACAAGCCTAAGGCCCGGACTCCACCAAAGCGGAGAGCGACGAGCGGAGCGGAAAGCTAGATGTGCGGAAATTGACCAATCACATTAGTTAAAATTTATATCGGGTCTTTCGCCCTTCCTGTGACTGGTCAAATTTGGCACATCTTCTTCTTCTTAGGCCTAGTTTCCGCACAGAGGGGGCTCCGGACAGGTCTTTTAAGAGGAAGCGGTGCCTTCTCCCATGTGCGGATGGTGGCCACCGGGGTGGTTTTAGTGCGGTAAAAATCCCACAAACCCCGGTCTTATCCCCAAAGACTGGTAGCCTTTTGAAGGTTTCCCCCCGAGAACAAAAAAAAAGGCCTAGTTTCCGCACATCTCCTTCCGTCTCCGCTCCTCTCCGCTTTGGTGGAAACCGCGGGCCTATAAGCTTGGCTAGCACGTATAACCACCCACTCTTCATTATGTTGATTTTTGAACAGTCTGCTTGTCTTATTGGGCTTGTCTTATTTATTGCCCCAAGGCACGCTACTGTATACCTGTAGTAGGTGTCTGTTCCAATATTTGGTCCCCATTCCAAAAAGAAAAAATCGGAGATAGTTTTTAAAGTAGCTGATGCCCGCGACTTCGTAACTTCTGACTGACTTAAAATGTTTGGGATGAACTACCCTTATCACTTAAGCAGGTGTATGAAAAATAGATTACGGCCGATTTTCAGACCTACCGAATATACATGTAAAATTTCATTAAAATCGGTCTAGCCATTTCCGAGGAGTATTACAACTAATACTGTGACACGAGAATTTTATTTAAAATGTCACTTACGGGATATCTTCCGTGATTATTATTGGTTTTGAGTTCCCGATATTTCGACGCTGTTGCTGTTGTTGTTGTAGTTATGAACCGTGAAAGCTTAAAACACGAGAATTTTAATTAAAAAAGAATAATATCAATAAAAATCATCATCTGCCAAGCCTTTTTTCAACTATGGTCGGCTTCCAATCTAACCGGATGCAGCTGAATACCAGTATTTTACATGGAGTGACTGCCTATCTACCCTCCACAATCCAGCTAATATTAGGTAATAAGATACCACGTGCTAAGTAAGACTGGTGAAACCGAATAAGGATGTTTACTTCTTTTCTTATTTGAATAGATAATATTATGTTAATTAACTATGGAGGATAAATCTTCATTATTTATATTTGAACACGCAATCACTTGCTTTTCCTTCCTTCACCTACACATTCATTAATCATCATTTCACTTATATACATAGTGTGGTTTTTAGGATTCCGTAACTCAAAAGGAAAAAACGAAACCCTTATAGGATCACTCATGTGTCTATCTATCTGTCTGTCTGTCCAACCATCCCCCCCCCCCCCTGATATCTCCGAAACTACAAAACCTAAAATTTTGAAAAAAAAATAAAGAATTTAGTTCAACACTTATAAGTAGATTACAGGAAAACCTATAAGAAGTCTATGGTGCTAAATTAACATGGAAGTCTCTCAATATCTACTACAATGGTACGGAACCCTTCATTTGCAAGTACGACTTGCACTTGGCCAGTTTTTTTTATATAAGTACAAAGTGTATAATATAAAATGCTTGTGCATTATTGAAATCTTGACTGTATTCTCATTATTATAGCCTTTAGGCTATCATATTGGCATACATTAATAATTTGATGATTACATGACTACGTAATTTACTATCTTTAATTATTTTAATCACGTTTTAATGCAATCGATTTCTTTTTACTTTCTAACAAAAAATATTTTGGTATATATTTCTTTTAAACGATAATAACAGCCGGTTTCTGAAACGCGCATCATCGAAAAAATTACGTAATAAGTTGTTAATCTATAGTTAAACGCAGTTTGGGTTTCTGAAAGAACCAAAGTGACAGTTTGTCAGTGATTTGTCATTGCAAGTGTCAAATCTCGAATTACGGTAATTTTCGGTTTCCGGAAGGCTTTTTCTCATGTTAACTTCGCGTCAATGTCTAGTTATTAATCGACAGTTAATTAGCGAAAATCGATCAATTAACAGAGTGTCAAATCAAATTATACTTATTACTTCAATATTTCAGTGAATTTTAACAGGTGCCCAATAAAAATGTTGTCTGATTTATCTGATGATGATCCCTTATTTAGTGAAGAGGAAGATCTGGTGCAAACTCGCCTGTTTCGAGAGCGAATGCACCCAGTAAACCATTACAATGATAAAGAATTTAAGGACCGATACAGAATTTCAAAACCTGTTTTCTTTGAATTGATGGAGTCGCAGATGCACCTGGAACCCATGACCCAGCGTAATCATGCCATCAGCGCCGCGGAGCAAGTTTTGTTGGCTATTAATTTTTATGCCTCTGGATGATTCCAAATATCTGTGGCAGATAATGTTAGAGTACATAAATCAACAGCTTGCCGCATAATTAAGAAGGTGTCGACTGAAATTGCTAAATTAAGGCCCCAATTTATTAAAATGCCACTAACTAGTGCAAAACAGGCTAGGGCCCGGAATGGATTTTATGCCATCAGTGGGCTTCCCAATGTGATTGGAGCTGTTGACTGTACACATATAAAAATTCAGTCTCCTGGCGGGCCATCTGCAGAACTGTTCCGCAATAGAAAAGGTTATTTTTCACTAAATGTTCAGGCGGTTTGTGATGCAGAATTATACATCATGGACATAATATTATTATGTAGGTGGCCGGGATCCATATTCTTTTATTCAACAAGGTGGACAGGTGACCTCTTAGAGGTGGTGGGAAGCCGCTGGATGCAGGCCGCCTCCAACCGGTCCCTCTGGTTGATTATGATTTTACTCATTTTGGAAAGTGTTTCGTGTTCAAATTTCAAACATAATACGATCTTTTTCGAGCATGTTTGAGAAAAACACATTTGTATAGATTGGAATGATAAATTTGAACAAAAGGTAGGTACTTTGCTATCCACTATTGTTATGAGCTCTTTCTTTTCTCTCTCCGTGTAGTTTTTTCGTGACATATCAGAAATTTGGAGAGTGTGAACTTTTATCTATTTTATCTAAAATATTTTCGTGTTTATTGTTCTCTGATATTGTGGTCTGTTTGTTGTTATACAGTTGAATTTGACATGGTGTCAAAAGGTAGAGACAAAGCTATGCGCTAGACAGAAACAAAACATAAATGAGCGAATGAAGTTGACTGATTTTAGCAAGGGTGGCCAGACAAAAAAATAAATCACCTGTTAACAGTTGATTCGCTAATTTTACGGTAAATGGCTTTTCAGAAACCCGTAGTTGTTTAACAGATTGTTAATTTTGACAATCTGTTAACTAACTGATTATTTGATGTACGTTTCAGAAACCGGGCGTAAGGATCTCAGTGTGTATTTACAAGAGACTTAGGGAGAGGATGATACATAATAACAGCCGCTCGAGTCGATCTCCGGGTTATAACTTGCTTGCCTAGGTTTGTATCGAGGTTTTTCTAGGATCAGACCGAGTATCACGCAACAGTCTCGACCTGATATTTAAAGCTAAAGTCTGCTCGTTCAAAATTCAAAAAATTACAGCAAAAACAAAAACACATCGCGTGTGCAAGGACTTCCCTGTTTGACACCTAGTCGTACTGAAATGATTTGACATAATGACACATTTGCTTTAACTACCTATTCACCGACGTAAAAAATAAAGGATATTATCAATTCTTATTCTCAGGAGAGTATATACCGCGAAAATAAGTTTCAGGAAAAATATTGTACTTTATTGTCAAGTTTCGTAAGCTTTTTGATTATAACCGGTGAACAGGAAAAGTCGTGTTACACGAGTGTACCCAATTTAAGTCTATAGTGCCCCAAGGGTGTTTTCGTTCCCGTCGGGGCCGCGGATTTTTGTACTAGATTACGTGGCCTCGGCGCAAGGGCAAAGAAGGAACATGGGTTCGGTTTTTAGTCAGTAGAAGTCTGATACTCCCCTTCGCTCTGCCCAAGAGCGGGGGGGGGGGTCATACGATTATTTTCCACCCACCAAAAAAAAAAGGGTGTTTTCGTTACTTTAGATTTAGATAGTGCACACTAGAACCAAAATCATTTTGTCTTTATTGAAGACAGTCTGTTGACTAGGGTAGAGCAGTGGTGGCTCAGTGGTAGCGGCCCCGACTTACGAACAGTGAGTCGTGGTTTCAAACCCAATCAGGCGCATTACTTTGTGTAATTTATTTCATCACCACTGCTCTCAAAACGGTTAAGGAAAACATCGTGAGGAAACCGGCATGTCTTAGAACCAAAAATTCGAAGACATGTGACATCTACCAATCCGCACTGGGCCCGCGTGGTAGATCATAGCCCATCCCTCTCCTAGAGAGGAGGCCTGAGTCCCTGCAGTGGAAACATTATATACTGATGATGATGATGATGACTAGGGTAAAGTAGATTTTTCCGTGCATTTTTCTCAACTTGGACTATAAAGGTTTCAACTCAATGGTTTTTTTTCATAGAATATTTCATATTAGCGTATAATAAACACTTGCACTTCGTCCGCAACTTCGCCTATTATACTAAAACCATCCCCAAGAACCACTCTATTCATTGGTGAAAACAGAATGAAAATCGGTGAAGTATTTGAGTTTATCGCTTTTTTGTTGTTGTGTTTAGTTTTTTGAGTGGACCGATGACCTGGTCAAGGTTGCAGGAACCCGCTGGATGAGAGACGCACGGGACCGGTCTTGTGGCTGAAATGATGATGATGAGGCAGACAGACAGACGTGGAGGAGGCCTTTGTTCTATAATTTACTGATTTTTAATATGTAGGTACTGATAACATCACGAATGTAATCCCCGAAGAGTTAGGCAGAGGAAGTAGGGGTTTCTTCACATTTCGCACTTTGCAACAATACTTTACTCGACCCGAGTTTTAAGCCCAGGACTAACAGTCCCCCGCTTGCGACTACTAGACCGACAAGGTAGTCTATCTATCTTTATATATAAAAGGCAAAGATGACTGAGGATCAACGCACAGGCCATGCAAACCCTTAGGGCTACAAACTTCAAACACGCACACGTATTCCTCTTATAACGTAGGCATCCCTTCGGGGCTGCAGATTATTGAAAGAGATGACGTGGCCTCGGCACAAAGGCGAAGAAGGAACATGGGTTGGATTTTAGTCAGTAGAAGTCTGACACTCTTCCGCTCTGCCCAAGAGCGAGGGGGGTTATTTGATGATTTTCCACCCACCAAAAAAAAAAACGCATCCACTAAGGACGAATTTTTTATAATTCAACCTCCAAAGGGATGAAATAGGGGATGGTATGGAACATCGTCATTTTTTATTTTTCCGACATCCACGCGGGCGAAACCGCGGGCAAAAGCTAGTTATAAAATAATACGTAATAATAGACAAGGAGTATTATTACTCAATACATCTTGAAACTCCTGAAGTATATCTTGCAACGGTTTGTTTTCAGTATTGCGTAGATAGTAGTGCTTATGTTTCTAAGTATTTAGCAGGTCTAGAGGTTGAGTATAGTGTAAGTGCAGAGTGCTTGTACTACTTGCAGGCCTATACTAAGCCTACCTACTCATCATCTATTCCCCAATCAATTTTGAAATTGGCTCCTCTGGGTAAGCTCGTTCCATCGTCGACCTCATTTCTGCAACATTTTTTATTTATTTTTTGGTGGGTGGAAAATCATCGAATCCCCCCCTCCCCCCCGCTCTTGGACAGAGTAAAGGGGAGTGTCAGACTTCTACTGACTAAAAACCAAATCCATGTTCCTTCTTCGCCCTTGTGCCGAGGCCACGTCATCTCTTTCGATAACCAGCAGCCCCGACAGGACCTCATTTCTGCCCTTAGGGCAAGATTGAGGTCAAGAGTAAGCACATTACAAATAAAATAAGAAAGCTGCCTAGGCTATACAACGTTTAAAAAAAATGGTGAATACACTATGTTGGGGTCAGTTTCCAGTCTAACCAGATGCAACCGAATACTACAATTTTATAAGGAGCGACTGCCTATCTGACCTCCACAACCCAGTTAGTGCTGTCGATCTACAAGCCGGGACCAACGGCTTCACGTGCTTTCTAAGGCACGGAGGAAACTCAGTATGAAATAGGCGGTCACCCATCCACGGACCATCCTAGCTTAACCTGAATAGCGTATAGTTATAGTTTATTAGCCTTCCTACTCCAAACTAATAACTATGCCCGTTTATTTTGACCATAGGATAACGTTATCGTCCGCTAAGTAGACGGACAAAAGACGAAATTTTAAAAATAAATTGCCGATATCCGACTATGGGCATGCACAGCCCACACCCGACTGAGCTTCGCCAACATATTTCTTTTTATTTTATTCACACAGTATTCTTCAAATTGTACCGTTTCGCAATGTTATAGTGCAAATCTTTGCGGTTTTATCAAATCATAATCGCATTCTCTTTTAATTTTACATCGCGAGGTCGACTTTCGTTACGTCACTGTGAAATCCTCTCACATGGAGGATTTACGACAATTTGACTTGTAAACGTATTCTAATTGAATACTTTTACTATTTTCCTGTCTCTTGATCCATGTTAAGTCATTTATGGACAGCGAAAGTAATCTCTTTAGCTTACTTAATATCCTTATTGAGTCACCCCAAAATTTAGCGATGAGCTTGGCATTTTTCATCGTCCATCAACTCCTGGGATCTGCAAATAACAGGACAGGCAGAACACAATATCAAGTGTCACATTGTTTGTGGGGTAACACCACATTTATTTTCCGGACAAGAGTCATCTATGAATTTCCACCTGAACAGGTATTCCTTGCTTCGGCCAACCAGTGTTCGAAGTCTATTTAAAGCCTTCCAGGTCAGAGTAATGCACCAATGAGATTTTAGTAATAGCAATATGTTATTTATGTTAATTGATCATTGGATCTCAATAAAATAGTCATGATCTATTTACTATAAGTCTAATCATGTGCCTATAAGAAATAACAAGTATGGATACGACTACTTTTTCTTTTTCTTAGGCCGGTTATATTGATATGCTGTTCTGTGTCAACCAACAAGATCATGGTTTTGATGTCTTACTTGTCAGCCTCACAACTAATACATTTTAATATGATATGAGCTGTTTTTGTAAGTCCTTATAATAGGGGATCGGACTGGGTCAAAATAATATGATTCTGTTTAGTCCGTAAGTTAGATTATCGAAAAATATTGAATACGTGTTTTTTGTATTATCAAATCTATAAAAAATGACGAAGATAAAACGCGTCAAAGATCTTGGAGTGGGGCTTGAAACGTCACTTGTGTCGTCAAAATGTACTATCGATAAATCGAATTGTCCAAAATCCCCTATTATGACTTCACTAATGTCTGAAAAGAAACAGTGACCTCTGAGTTTGTTTCGGCTGTTTCTTCTCTGAGTATCTGAGTATCTCTGAGTACGGAACACCGGTCCCATCTAGCTTTAAAACAACATAACGTAACGTGAAAAAGTGTTATAAAGAACCAATTTACAGAAACAAATATCGTTTGATTTTAAGACCACACTGGGCCTTACAATTTCAAGATTGAATGTAGTATTATCTAGCAACATTATTGACTATGCCATACAAATTACCAGAACTGTATCTCCATACAAAAGGTCATTAATCTATCGTCATACACCACAAACCCTAAGGCCATATCACACACATCGACAGTCCTAACCTACACTTATCACATCCAACAAGATACAAGACCAGATTATGAAGAGAAAGTAATCATAAAGATTGCCTAACAATCAGTAACAATGTAGATTGACAATGGGACTATTAATGGTGGTCATAAACAATGGGTCAATGACCAGAGCTAATTGTAGCCTGTCAGTGCTGTAACTAACGCAATATGGTATTGTTAGGGCAATGGACTCGTTCCCGTCGGGGCTGTGAGTTGTTCGAAAGAGATACCGCGGCCGCGGCACAAGGGCTAAGAAGGAACATGGGTGGTTTTTCGTCAGTAGAAGTCTGACACTCCCTTTCGCTCTGCCCAGAGCGGGAGGGGTTATTTATTTGATGACTTACCACACCCCAATAAAAAGACAATCGACTGGTTAACGGGACTTTTATATGAGGTTCAGACTGCTACAGGAGACTTTAATCGGTATGCAAAAGAGTTCTTGCGACTCTGTATAAAAGAGTTCTTCATTCTTCATTTCTTCTTCTTAGCCTTTCCCCAACTATGTTACAGTCGACTTCTAGTTTTATTCCATACCAGTATAACTGACTTTAAAATTAGAGACATATAACAAGAAACGAAAACGAATTAGAGACGTATGTCTTATGCATTACCATCATCTGAAATTATCTTCTTACTTGCATAGGTATTTCGCGTTTTATTACCATGGATAACAAACATATTGACAGAGGAGCTCGTGGCGTAATAATAACTGCCACTCGGGTCAATCTTTAGGTTAAGCGGCGCTTGCCTAGGTTGGTCTGTGGATGGGTGACCGCCCATTTCATACCAAGTTTTCTCCGTGCCTCGGAAAGCACGTTAAGCTGTTGGTCCCGGCTGTCATATATAGATCTTTGGCAGTCGTCACAGGTAGTCAGTGACCTGGAAATCTGACAACCAGTCTTACCAAAGGGTATCGTATTACCCAGTATAAACTGGGTTGTGGAGGTCAGATAGGCAGTCGCTCCATGTAAAATACTGGTATTCAGCTGCATCCGGTTAGACTGGAAGCCGACCCCAACATAGTTGGGAAAAGGCTAGGCAGATGATGAACCAACATACTGACAAAGTGACCAGGAAGAATCTACAGCCTTCCTCACTTTTTCCCTCCAGCTATGTTGGGTAACCGGATCCAGCTGAATACAAGCCCTTTACATTGACCGACTGCCTATCTGACCTCCACAACCCAATTAGTATTGGGTACTTGGTAAGACTGGTTGTTTGACTTTCAGAACTAACCTTTTACATGATACGTACGTAAAACAGAAAACTAGACTTTCAAAAACAGTGTTTGAACTCCACGGGTGGGCATTATATTATACATAGACCACTAAGAAAGACATAACCCGCCTCCTTGCTTGAGCAAAAAACAGTAGCCGGTTATATGCAAAACTATGCATAAAGTACAGAGGCTATATACCAGCCTGTTACATGACCGGAACACATAAGAGATGAGAAAGTCAATAACTTGGAAAGGCAGGTCGGGTCATTATATCTTCATGACTTTACATAAAGGAGACGGGTAGCTGTAATGAACACAATGGTTATGATAGCGCATTTTTATGGCCTAAGACAGATCTGTATCTGTGAGAAATTTTTAGAAGTTTTAAAATTTTATTTTGTTTAGAAAAAAAAGTTTTCTGTCTGGCCTGTCTTGTTCTATAATTTGAATATAGGCTGGAGAGAATATAAAAACTTTGAATATTAAAAATAACACAACATCACGCCTGGAATCCCCAAAGGGATTGGCAGAGGTGTTACGTCCACGTTTCAACAGTTATGTATAAGACCCATGTAATAGGGGACGAGCCTATTGCCATCAACCAGCACAAAACCAGACTCCGTGGCTGCTACCGAGAAATTCCTGATGGGAAAAACACAATAACACTTTGCCCGCCCTGAAAATCGAACCCCGGACCTCATGTTCAGCAGTCGCACTTGGGACCACCAGGTCAACGAGGCAGTCTGTGTTAAAAATAACACAGAAATACTTTAAGACCCTGTATTCAAGGAATTATTTATAAATAGTTTAATGGAAAGCAATGAAAACTGGTGCTATATCTACCAATGCCATGATTTAAAAACTTTGTCCTTTACAAGGTTTTATGCTGCAATTTTATTTAAAACTACGTCATTAGGATTTCTTACGTATTTTGGGATATAGATACAAATCTTACAAGGCCAGACTATCCACGTGTATCTGTAGGTCATGAATCTAAAGAGTTTTTGATTGGCACCATGGCGCAGTGGCTAAGCGACTGGCTTTTGAGCTTCCATTTGTTGGTTCAATTCTCATGACCCACATTGTTGTTTTGGATATTACGTGCACGTAGTAAAAGTGAGTGTGATCCACGGATCCCTTAGTCTCGTGAATTTTATTAAAATTGGGGCAAAACTTATGATAGTTTCATAAATATCAGCTGATAGTCTTCAAATTTAAGCTCGCTCCATCGTCGGCCTCATCTCTGCCCTTAGGGCAAGATTGAGGTCAAGAGTAAGCCCATATTAAATAATAATAAAAAAAAATGATGTAACACGTAAATTCACACCTATTTCCTCAAAGGGTAATGCAGAAGTCTACCAATAGTAAACCTATATTTCTATGTTTATGACTTTTGTAACTAATAGAGAACCGCCTAATTGCCATCGACCGGGCACAAAATCAAATTGAACAATCATTTATAAACTGTGGTCGTAAAACAAAAACATAAAATATATTTGTAACAGCAAGTTATGTTAGTGGTTCATAAAGATAGTTATTTTTGTATTGTTATTGCAATATCTACGTTATGTCATATCGCAATAACTTGACCTATGACATTCACTGATGGTATCGTTTAGGAAAAGTTCCACTAGAATTGGTCCAGCTGTTTTTGAGATGGAGATAGTTTTATACAGGATTTTTTTTTCTGGATGCTATGAAACGATGGATGGACTGTGTGAAGGATGATAGGGCTGAAAAGGAGGTGACTGCTGAGATGAAGAGTAATAGAGAAGTATGAAAGAAGACATGAAAGAAAGAAAGAAAGAAAATTGTGTTTATTTGGCAAAAATACCTTAAAAGTTAACAAAAATAAATTAAAATTATTAAAACTAATAATGCCAACTATACCGACAACAAATAAATTTGGATAAAGGCAGCAGAACGATGATGACTTTTTGTTGGATGTAGGTACTGGTTTTAACTAAGAAGTAGCTGTTTATTAATTGGGCGCTTACAATCTATTTAATAGTAAGACTGCCAGAATTGCTTGACCTCATTAAAAATATGGAGTTAAGTTGCGGAATTTGACACGTTTTTTCACGAGGAAAATTCTCAAGGAGACCGCGTTTTGGTGTAACCTCAGAATCAAATCCTGATTGACCTACATTTTTTGTGTAATTTTACCTACTAATAATCACAATATTGGAAGAATCATCATGATTTCAGATGGAAGACGTTCCCTGCTGGGCAATTGTTCCTCCAAGGAACATCGATTCATCGACCTGGAAAAAAATGTAGTAGTTGCATTAATCGAAATGTTGACTTATTGAACAGAATTAGAAAGTGAATTATTATGAAGATGAACAATTATGTGTTTACGTAAATTTTTCATCTGGTTCTTCTGGTAAGTTTTTTTTTGTTGATTAATTTTTTTATAAGTCTCAGTATTATTTGCACTAGTATAATAAAACTTGCGCGAGGAACTGTTTATTAAAAATACTACCGATTACAATTTGTGAAAAACATAATGGGCGATAATGTATGCAGATCACGGCCATAAGAAACTAGTAATCTCAGTGACACAAAAACTTCTAAAACAAGGAAACTATCTAGTTCCGTAATCAAAGAACTAATCCGAAGATTTTACCTAAAGAAAAAGTTGAATGAATGTTATGAGACAAGTGCTTAAAAAATTATTCTCCGGAACATTTAGCACCTCACAGATTAGCCGGAACAATAGGAGACATGAACAACAAAAACGAATTAATATGTCACATCGAATTCTCAGTTGACATATCAATTATGACCATAGGCGAGCCTGTGAAAGTGCCCAATAGTCGTACAAGATCCACATTGTTTTCACCAAAGAAGAATTGGACGGGTGTCATTAAAATCATAATTCTCGTATGGCCCGAAGGCCGAATGTTAGGAAGAGCCCGGGAGAGAGGCGTCGGCGATCCACCAGTATATAAACCAACGGTCGCTGGTACAGAGCATCACACAACCACGACACCTCCGTGAGTCAACATGAAAGCGTTCTTGGTAGGTATTCGTGCAGTGAAAGTGACTTGTGACCTGTGTAGCGACCCCCGCTCCTGTGACCGCGCTCTGTGCACTGTGCTTCCTCATCGGATTGTTTAGTGCTCCGGTCGCTCGGCTCTATTCATCGAGTGCATCTCTCGATACCCATCGATCAATACAGCCGAGCAATCGAAATGTTTGTAAAAGTGTTGTTTAAAAGTGAATTTTCTGCCGCAGGTATTAGCTGCCGTTGCGGCACTCGGCTCGGCAAGACCCGAGGCGGGATACAGTTACAGCGCGCCTGGAGGAGGCGGTGGCGGTGGACACGGCGGCTTCAGCGGCCTCGGCGGACTCGGCGGCGGTGGCGGCCATGGAGGAGGCTTCTCCTCCGGTGGGCTGAGCTCCAGCAGCTTCGGAGGCCTTGGCGGCGGCGGCGGCGGCGGTGGCTTCTCCTCTGGAGGCTTCTCCGGTGGATTCTCATCCGGCGGCGGCTCCGGCTTCGGCGGAGGCTCCGGTTTCGGAGGAGGCTCCGGCTTCGGAGGAGGCGCCGGTTTCGGCGGCGGTGCTGGCTTCGGCGGCGGTGCTGGCTTCGGCGGCGGCGCTATTGTGCAGAAGCACATCTACGTCCATGTCCCACCCCCAGAACCTGAAGAACAGCGTCCCCAGATCGTGAGCGGCGGTGGCATTCCCCAGAAGCACTACAAGATCATCTTCATCAAGGCCCCAGCTCCTCCCGCACCCGTCGCACCCATCATCCCCGCTCAGGCCCAGAACGAAGAGAAGACCCTCGTCTACGTGTTGGTCAAGAAACCCGACGAACAGCCCGACATCACCATCCCCACCGCGGCTCCCACTCAGCCCTCAAAGCCCGAGGTTTACTTCATCAAGTACAAGACCCAGAAGGACGGTGGTGCTGGAGGTATCGGAGGCGGTCTCGGCGGCGGCATCGGCGGTGGTATCGGCGGCGGTAGCATTGGCGGTGGTATCAGCGGTGGCTCCATCGGAGGCGGTATCGGTATCGGCGGCGGTCACGGTGGCTCCATCGGTGGTGGTCACGGAGGCTCCATCGGTGGTGGTCACGGAGGCTCCATCGGCGGTGGTCACGGGGGATCCGGTGGTGGCGTCAGCTCGTCCTACGGCCCCCCCGGCCAGTCCGGCCCTTACTAGACGGCGCAAAGGGCGCGCGCAATTGTGATACCTGCTCTGCCGGCGACAAATCTAGTTATAAGTAGAGAAAAAATTACGGTGCCTAAATGTATTTATGTAAATAGTAATTTTAATGTACTATAATTTTAGTTGTATTATAAATTCTTATTTTTGCATAAAAAGTTTTTAAACAAATTCAATACTTTCATTCAAACTATCCCTTAACAATAATATCACCCAATACACTGGAGACACAACACAAGGTTATACAAACAAACACGGCTCCATCCGAGCTAAAGATTTAAATTTCAAAATGCCATTCACCCACAGAGCTCACATTTAACATGTCAATATCATTAACACGCTACATAAACAGGTGTATGGTAGAAAGTGGTGTTTTCTCCGAAGTGGGCGAAGTTGCGCAACACTGGGCAGCATGACCTCAGTTGCATCATGCACTCCGAAAGAAGCTGTTTGCAACATCTTTATAGAAAATAGGAGAGTTTCGCTAAATATTGCATTACGTAACACACACCTATTGCAGTTCATCACAATGCCGTTGCGTAAACCTTGACATTTGGGTGTATTCTCATATTTTCCCTTTTAGCCTCAAGATGTGGCTAGCACAACATCTGACGTCATAATGGTTGATGGTAGCAGCATCTGACATAATGACAATAGTATTAGGGAGTAGCAATAATAGCAATAACAAGCCAGTGGTACGCAAAAAGGCGATTTGTGCTAGGATCTTTAAACTGTTACCCAAGAAATGATGACACGGAACGAAAACCTGTTTTAGTTGAATATTTATAACATATGGGGACTTTCGCAACTTCCGTGGTCGCGTCGTGTTTGGGCAAGTCATTATATTGACTGCATCACATTGTTGGAAAGTGAACGTGCTAATATGAGAGGTGACTGGGCAGACCACAGATTGTCCGATGCTCAGAATCTCAGATGTCCAACTTGTACGTAAATATTTGAACGAAATTGATGAGGATTATTTTCGAGTCGAAGAATTCCGTTCGAAAGTCACGATTTCGAATTTCTTGAATGAGCCTGATTAATTTGATGTCGTTTACGATTTTAAATATTTGTATGCCAATATCAGTGGCTTTGTAAATGCTCTCATTAGTAGTTCCTTTTAAGTTTTTCAATGTTTTCTTAGTAAAAAATCTATTAATTTTTGATTTTTTAAAAGATCAAAGAAAAGATGAATGCATTGTGTGAGTGATGTTGTGAAGAAAAAATGATAGCGAATACATACGAGACATAGGAGAATTAAAGAAAAAGACGTGTTTCGTTGACCCCAAATAACATAGGACAAGGGCAGGACGATTTTTTTTTTGTTTTTGACTCTGTACCATAATACACCATAGTACAATCTATCCCCCCTCTGAATGTTTCCCCCATCGAGATGTTACCGAGTATTTATTTCGGTATTTTCTCACGGAAAGACATCATCCGTGTACTTCCCATGATATTACCAAATAGCAAAAGATCAACAATCTTTTACTTCTCAAGCATAGTTTTACTTAAACACTTTACTTTTATATTCCGTAATTACTTTAATTATATGCTTATTTGTATTTTTTGCTGCTCGATTTAGATTTGTATGGACTTGTGTGGAAGTTGTATGCCTTGACTGAGACCTGGCATTAATGTAAAGTAGTCTAGCAGAATTGGGTCGCGGGATGTGCGTGATGGCATGGTCTGAATGCATGTTTCTAAAATTTATGGCAGTGTCAGTTTTTTTTTTAATCTCTAGAGATTTATTGACATGAAATTGGTTGAATTCTCGCAGTTTACTTGCAAACGATGGCTTAGTCGCGATGCATCTTAATTTGTGGACTGTGTTCATTATTTCAATTTTTTTTAGATTCTTAACCTGCAGTTTAGCTTAGAGAATTTTAGGAATCTCTCTTTGTACAGCATGAAATCTTGATTAAAAGTGAAATAAGTAGAGTAAGGTGCAGCGGGGCAATCTCGACAGCGGGAAATTTCAACTAATCTTAATAACTTCTACATTTTACTTTGAAAGTTGAAATTTCCCGCTGTCGAGATTGCCCCGCTGCACCATATTCTATTTTTTTTTTTTGTGGAAAGGATATTATTTTGTAATAAATAAATGTCTATCTATTTACTAAGTTTTTTTACTTAGTAAATAGATAGACATTTATTTATGTGTCATCGTATCAATCTATAAGAGTAGATAATTTTAAGCCCGTCCTGGTCTTGGTCGTCAGGTCATTCCCAATGCCAAAGAATTATAGAGCAGCAATAAAGTAAAAAACTGAAACAAAAAAAAAAACATTATTTATATACCTACTTAGTTTAGTGTCCTTGTGATTTTGGTATCGATCCCATCGAATCCACAATGTCACATTTTAAAAAATATGCTTCTGAATAATTTTAAACAATTCATGCTCTGAAAAAATTGCGCTATTTTAACCTAAGAAATAGGAAAAAGTATTTCGTGCATTGTGAATCTAGCTTAAATACCCTTATCTACTTTTCGAACCATGAAAACTGTTAAATAAGGACACACAGCATGTTCAAATAATGCATAACGAAAGACAACCGATCATAATTGCAGAATTATTGCATAATTTACAACGAGCAACCACTGAGCTACTGGTTGCCGTATGTAATGCGAGCAGTCGCAGTCGCAACCGACGGATGCTGCTCATTAATCACCATGACTGTTCCAATCGGACACAGTGTACTTAGAAACAGTAGGATAAGTTATGACAGATTTTTAAAAGAGAAGTGTTTTTTTTTTGTTTTTCTACTTTAATGTGTCTTTTCTGATTAATTTCGTTACGGGGTTCAATACAGTTTCATTGTTTCTTCATGGCTTGTTTAGTTCCATTGTTGCGTACATTAGTACTATTGTTTCTGGGTTTCAAAATTTGCAGTAATTGGAAAAAGTGTGGCGGGGTTGTCTCAAAATTTAAACTTTTTAAGAGAGAATATTGCTGGAACAGTCCATAGCAAGTGTTGTGTTAAGTTCGTACGGACTCTACGGACCAAATGTGCACTTTGTGAAACTCTTTCTTCTTCGTGTCGCTGGCATGACATTTTTTGTTAGCCCAGAACTTCGCCACTTCTACCGCGTCTGTGGCAGCGGAAAAGTCACCACGGTTGCATGTTTTTGAGCTAGGAGGGCAGGATAGAAGGTGAAGTATGGTTTGGTATACAGCTCCACAAACACATCTCACTGCTGTGTACCTCCTGAAAGATTAATAGGCATAATTCATCTAGCTAGACCTACTAAACTAAACAACACTGAGGTCTCGACAGACGATCAATACACAACAATACATTGTAGAAACAACATTATAGGCTGAGTAAGCTCGTTCTATCGTCGACCTCATCTCTGCCCTTAGGGCAAGATTGAGGCCAAGTGTAAGCTCATTTCAAATAAAAAAATAATAAAACAAATTAAATACATCAGGATCGATTATGAAGTTCAGTCCATGCTATTGTTAATAAAATATTCACGCAAGTTTCATTACTACTTACACCTACACTGTGGCATGTTGTTCCCTCCTTACTCTTAGTCTAGACTTAGTCATACATAACAAAATAAACGAACAACAAGACCGCAGTTCCACGGAACTCCCCTACTCTGTGGCAACCGGTCAAGTCCGTTCTACATTGAGCATTATATCACCGTCATATTAGGCATAGCTCTCGGCTCTTGTCGTATACTCAGTCACGCCCGTCGATAGATCTATCGATCATGGGGTAACTGGTGATCGACGATAAACGAGTTGCGACAATTCGTTTTTCATCGATCATGAGATTAAAGGACTGTATATTTGTTGAAAGAGCTGTTTGTTTGATTTTGTGTGATTAAATTGTTTGAGCTTTTAAAAAACTGGCCAAGTGCAAGTCGGCCTTGCACATGAAGGGTTCCGTACCATTGTAGTAGATATTGAGAGATTTTACATGTTAGGTTAGCATCATCGATTTCCTGTAGATCTTATTTCTGTATTTTTTTTTTATTTTTTAGGCTCAGTAGTGTCGGATTCGAACATAAGTGGGGGGAATGTCGGACAGACAGACACACGGACACACGAGTGAAGGATCACTGGTGTGTGTAAAGAAAAAAAGAAACCCTCATACTTACGAATAATTTTTCCTTTTGAGGTACGGAACCGTAAAAAAGACATGCATATGGCAAGTGCATTAAGCGCTCTCAAAACAGGGAAGGAAAACATCGTGAGAAAACACATACGAGCTCCTCCGTCCCTTAGGAAACCACGTTAAGCCCATCAGCCATAGCCATAGGCCCATCTGTCATGTAGATCTTTGACAGTCGGTACAAGTAGTCTGAAACCCAAAAGTGACAACCAGTCTTACCAAAGGGACCGTATTTCCAAGTACTTTAAGGGAAGGTGCGATAGGCAGTCTCTCCATGTAAAATACTAATACTCAGCTGCATTCGGTCGGTTGATCTGAAAGCCGACTCCAATATAGAGTTGGGAAAAGGCTAGGCAGATAGTGATGATCGCTTCGACCCTAGTATTTATTCTTATTTCCAGAAACCAGCATACACTACAAAAACCATTCAAAGTTCGGAAAATTATTAAACTTATTACTTTGTTGCCAAGTTACGTACACTAAATTTGATAACCGATGAACAGGAAAACTCGTGTCAAACGTGGACCGATGATTTCTCTGCCCAACTACGGGCGATACACATGTGATTCACATCACATTAGAATTTGTATGTTATTACGGTGTTAGAAATTCCAATTTAGCGGCCTCAGGTTTTACTCAAAATTTCATCAGTGCAAAAAAGAAAAAATATATTATTTATTAGTCACAGGGACATGACATGCATACAATATGACAAAAAAGTCAAAAATTAACGTGTATAGATATGTATCACGCAAAAGAAATAAGCCATTCCTTTTTTACACGACTGCATAAAAAAAGGGGATTTTGATTGTAGGGTTCATGTTTTGTTTATTTACGACATTTCTAAAAATTACGTCTGAACGAAGCATGAACATAGCAAGTAAGTACTTAGGTCTGAACGAAACAGGCTGCATCATTAACATAGATCTAGCTATTTGTCAACCAGTAACTTGCACTAGTCAGCTGTTCGTAATAAATCACTTGACTGAGGAAACTACTTACCATTTGCTACTTTAATACACTGACTGACGTGTTGGAAATTATAATATACTAGCTTTTGCCAGCGGCTTCGCCCGCGTAAAAATTACGATTTTCCATACAAACTTTCATTCCCTATTTAAATCCCATAGGAGTTGAATTTCGAAAAATCCTTCCTTATTCCTTGTCTACATTATAAAGGGAACCTCTGTGCAAAATTTCAGCTTTCTAGGTCCAAGGGTTTGGGCTGGGCGTTGATGAGTCAGTCAGTCAGTCAGTCAGGACTTCTCTTTTTATTTATAGATATAGATAGATAGAAGATAGATTGAAAACTGGACTGAGTTGTGATGACTGGATTAGACTGGTTCTGAGTCTAGAAGTCACCTTTTTTTAGCCTACTATAGTGAAGCCAAAAGGAAGGCGACTATGGCTGTCCTGTTGAAATGTACCTACAAATTATCTACTTACTAGACGATAATCAATTAAATGGATAAGGCGTTGATACATAAGAATATCAGACAAAAAATATTTTCTTGTTTTCTCCTTTTAAGACCGCGGTTTTATTAGTATGCAGCGATTTTATTCGTAGTCCAGTTTTAGTTATTTAAACTTATTTATTTTGCTGTAAATATTTTATTTTATAGAGGAACTCTTGGTATAACAATAACAAACGCTTGATTCGGTCTTCAGGTTAAGTCGCACTTGCCTAGGTTGGTTCATGGATGGGTGACTAGCCTTTACATACCAAGTTACCTCCGTGCACGGAAAGCGCGTTAAGCCATTGGTCCCGGCTGTCATTTGTAGACGTTTGACAGTCAATACATGTAGTCAGTGGCCCGCAAGTCTGTCAGGCCGTCTTAACAAGGGGTATAATAAGTATCACCCAATACTTATTGGGTTGTAGAGGTCAGATAGACAGTCGCTTAATGTAAATTGCTGGTATTCAGACCCCAACATAGTTAAGAAAAGCTTAGGCAGATGATAATTTCGTTTTATTAATTATCCTAAACGTTAAATTGTATACCTAAACTGAAATGAATGTTTGGTATTTTTTTTTTGAACTTCAATATGTTTTTAAAATAATCCCTAAAACTATTTCAGTCGGGATAAATTAAACCCACGACAATTATACTTACTTTTTTTTCTTTCTTTCTTTCTCTTACGTTAAAAGAGAAATACGTGTGCGAAACTTTAAGTTTCTAGCCCTAAGGGTTTGGCCTGTGCTTTGATCCTCAGTCAGTCAGCTTTGCCTTTTTTTGCCTTGTATACCTAGAAGATATTATAATGTTTTGATGTTGTTGTTAAAATGTTACTGACATGTAATTAAATCGTTCTTTGTGAACGAATGAAATATTAGATTCGTGTAAATAACCAAACATAATAATATTACATCACTAAATAGGTCAAGATTCATAATCCAGTTTAATAAAATAACACTACAATTAAATGAGTCACAGTGTTATGATGTTTGCGACCTCGCGCTTAAAAACTTGCACTTTTATTAAAAAAATACAGTCATACTTGCACCGAAACCAAGAATGGCGAATCGCCATTTACCTTCTTTTATTAACGTTATCTTAAACATAAAGTAGACCATTCAAATGTTTAGGTATTTATCCATCGATACCTACTTGGGCGGTCGCCATTTCTTTTTATTACTTTCTCTTGGTTCTCTTTTTATTAAAAAAAAAACCCGAAAATTCGAGTACAATTTCGACCAAAACATTCAATGAATGAATCCAACTTATTCGAGAGATCACCAAGAATTATAAATATTATTAGCTATTTATGATATTTTAATTTATGTTTTATTTTGAGTTCATTTGAATTTCAACTCTGTGCTTATAAGTTAACGGTGAAAGTTCATTGATGGAATCGACGCGGATCTCAAAATTGTGCTGTGTTTACAAGTCTGGCGGCCCGTCTTGATAGTGAGAGTGAACTCGAGCCAGTACTTTCGCTAGCTCCATACAATACCCATAGTGCTACATCATACATGTTTACTTGTGGTTTATGAGGTCGTTAGCGTTTGAAAACCTTTGTGGTGGTCGTGCGTGTGAGTTTGTGGTAGCAACAGTATATAAAACGTCATATAAACGGTGGCTTTGGCTTTGATCCTGGATATTTTCTTTGAGTAGCGGAAGAAATGTGAAATTGAGTTCAAAGTCAAAGAGTTAGTTGTTGAAAAGGTTTAAAATAATATACCTATATAAATGTGGTGTTTTACAGTACGTATCAAGTTTTTGGCGTGATCTCAGTGTTTTATTATAAATTAACTTAAATTCTACAAATAAATAATTCCGTTTTCAAATAAATAAAAAAATGTAATTATTAGAATTGTTTAGATACTTACTATTATAACATCCCCAAAAAGTGAGATTAATCCTTCAAGAGTTATTTCTTATTTTATCGACTTATTTCAATTGTAAGTAAGTACTATTGGAAATACAGACAAATATAATCCAAAAAGCATATCCTGAAACTGAAACCTATCTGTTTTATAGAGCTTATCAAATGTGTGACGACACAGCGTCATAACTACGTACCTACCTAATTCTTACAGAGACAGTATTTTGCACGCTATCATGCTTCAGGCATACTAATTACCAGATTTTTTGCACTGACTCATGCAAAGCACATACGTAACCGTCAGTACAATTCCGTCAAAACAAAGAAATCTTTGAAATTAAACACAATCTTGCAATCCTTATGTCATAGCTGAGAATTATTTCATTTATCTTGTTTCCTTCTATGCGGAATTCATTTGTTAATTGACTTTTGTCACGTCAATGAACTTTAGTTTCTATTTTTATTTTATTTGTTACTCGTTTCACTGGGTCATCAGGAGTGCATTCTAGTTCATAGCTGATATGTGGTTGGGTTCCGTGTCTATATTACTTTATAGTGTAATTTAAATTTAAGTTCCTACTTGTTTATAACCCGGAAGTGACGACTAGGGGAAGACTATCGGAGTCCGGATATCATGATAGAGCAGAACATGTCATGAATTGGCAGTTTTCTCCGTCCCTTAATCCTCATCATCTCTCCAGATACCTATATAATCTACTTGTAATAATGTGCTTCTAAAACTAAAACAATATCATAATGTGGTCCACATTGGCCCTGGATCACAAAATTTGGAAATCATGGGGGGAGGCCTTTACCCTGCAGTGGGATGACACAGGCTAACAGTAACAGTATCATAATTGACTTATCTACTCAATTTATTGGGCGTGTACCATTTTACTTCCTCCGCTTTTCATAACGGCTCTCATTAATTCACATTGCCTAGTATTATCAAATTAATACGTTCTGTTGTGAAGCACATACGCACAAATACAAAGGTAGTTAAACGCATTGTGCGCGCGTATTAAGTAATTATGTTGATACTTGATAGCTGTGGGACAATGCTATCTAATGTGCGGAAAAAGCGCTATATCATGTCATTATTTCTGCCACAATCTGTTTATTATTACTTTAATGGGACGTCGGTGTTGGAAAGAGAGGAAGCTATATAGGACGTGTAGCTCCATCTCTTTCTCACACTGAATTAAAATCTAAATAATTTTTGTACACGTATAAGTATCTCCGAAACCACGCATCCGATTTCTATGGTTTTTTGTTTTGTATGGTTGATTCCAGTTTGAGTTGAGTTTGATGGTATAGTTTTGGACTCAATAGGTGGCGTTGTGGACATGTGATGCAAAGGAACAAGGAAAATATTGAGTATGAATGTAGATGGCTATAAGAGTAGAGAAAGACCAAAGAAACGATGGATGGACTGTGTGAAGGATGATATGGCTAGATGATATGGCTAGAAAGGACTGCTGATATTGATTAATAGAGAAGAATGAAAGAAGAAGACATGCTGTACCGACCCCAAATAAATCGAGATAAGGGTAGGAGAATGATGAAGTGGCGTCGTGTAAGGCAGGGTCGCCTGTACTGCTCTAGAAGATGATGGTAGGCCCCTTGTATGTGTGTACATAGGTAATAACCGTTTTACGAGCAATGCCGACCATTTACCGGTTGTTTATTAGTTAACATGCATAGCAGGCTTTGGTTTGTAGAAGCTCGTGTAGGTATGTCAATAGCGGATAGAATTAGCCTAGTTTTTTTTTTATAAAAATCTTTTTGCTGTTAGCATGCAAGACGAGAAGTTCTTTAATATGCAAGAAATCTAGCATTAATCTTTGCAATTAATAAATATAATAAGGCTCAAGCTCAGTTTTACTGTTTGACTTCAAATGATCACTTTTTCCCACAAGGGTTGGGTAAAGATGTACGTAGTACCTATTGTATAATTATGTATAAGCCCTATTACCACCAACCGGGATCCAAACTCTTGACTGTTACTGAGAATTAAATAAAACTTTACCAGACACATATATAGGAATCGAACCCGGGAGCCAGATGTTTAGCCATAGCGCTTGCGACCACTACACCAAACAACTAGTTTACAAAGTACTACGTCGTAACTATCTGACATATAGTAGCAAAACAAAATGCTTACAAAAATTCCAAAAGCCTGACGAATTATTCGTTTGTAAGCCCTATTTAGACAACAGCTACTTAGAAACACGCAGTTTTCCGCACTAGTGTTTTATCAAAAGAATTTTTACAAATGAAAAGTTTCACAATAACGAATGACCAATGCCTCTGTGAAATGTTCAGTAACTCCGAAACGAAAGTTCCTGCAGAAAAGACCTCCTATTGTCCTCCTTTTTTGGTCCAGTTGCCACCCGGTGCTGATTTTGTCAAATTTCGACAGATCAGGCTCCTATGCAACACCGTGGTACAGATCCGAAAGTATCGAAGCAACAATCGATACGGAACGCAGTGCTACAGATGCCAAGGTTTCGGCCACTCGTCTACGAACTGCAACTTAGCACCACGCTGCGTAAAATGCACAGATCCACACCAGACTGAAGAATGCCCTAAAAAGACCAGAGATCAACCAGCCAAATGCTGCAACTGTGGTGGAGATCACCCTGCAAACTTCCGGCAGTGCAAAGAACGCGAAAATTACCTGAAGATACTACGGGAACGCCAGGACCTACTTAAAGCCGCCAGGACTATAAAACCACCTTTGAAGACGAACTTAGTTGATGAGCGACCCTGGAACGTGGTTGCTGCTGCTAATGCACATAAACCCTCTGTTCAAGAAAATCCTCAAGATCAAGTGACAGCTGACATGTTAGCCATATTAATGACGATAAAAACCATAAAAAGCCAATTCATAGGATGTAACAATATGATGGATAAAGTCATTTTAATTCTAACCCATCTTGGTCAATATGTGTAAGTCTCAAAATGTACGTATTTTATACTGGAACGCCGACGGCATCCGCTCTAAAGTCACAGAACTGCTGGACCTGGTAAGTGAGCTATCTATTGATATTGTAGCCATTTCGGAGACCAGAATATCCCCCCACATCAAATTACAAACTCCTGGATTCACCTGTTACAGGCGCGATAAGAAACCTGATGGTTGTGGTCAGGGAGTTGCTATTTTAGTAAAATCAGATATACCACATACCCCCCTGATTACACCTCCAACCCAAAATATGGAATGTGTCGGAATTCAATTGTCGCTGTCAAATCATGAAATCGCCATTATTTCAGCCTACCAATCACCTAACCTATCATTATTAATCACAGACCTGGACGCCATTATAAACGCTCAGTCCAAAACACTTATTATGGGTGACCTTAATACCAAGCACCCCTACTGGTACTGCACTCGCTCTAATATTCATGGCGAGGTACTTTTTGACCACATGATGCGCAACGAATATGAGATCCATGCTCCTTCCAGTCCAACTTTAGTTCACTACCACAGCACACACTTACCATCCACTCCAGACATTATCCTAGCTAACTCAATTCATCACCTTTCGGAGCCTCAAGTCATCACAAGCCTCTCCTCAAACCACCTACCTGTCTTCTTTACCGTTAACGGTAAAGTCAACCGGCACCCCTATATTTTATTTAATTACAGTAAGGCGGACTGGAAAGCCTACAGATCTTACATAAATGAGTCAATAACTTTGAGTCAAACTACACTCAACTCACCTGAGGCTATTGACCTTGCCGTTGAACATCTGACCCAGTCCATGATAAGTGCTAGAGACAAAGCCGTTCCCAAAGTATCCAGTCATGGCGGTCATCAACTTCCCCGACGGATCAGGTCACAAATAAAGGTTAAGGATCGTCTTCGCAAGCTGGCTTTGGAGGAGTCTAATCCATATAATCGTCGTCAATTGTGCTCCCAGGTCAACAACATGCAAAAGTCTATCAAATCCAAGATCCAAACACTAAACGACAATGTCTGGAACAATAAATTGTCAAAAATAACCAACCCTGCTTCCGACCTGTGGAGAATAGTTAAGTCACTAAACAGTCAACCTAATACAATACCCCCTCTATCAACGTCAGCTAATACCACCACCTCCTCGGTCATTGAGCAATGTGAGACACTAGCCAATACCTTCCTGGAAAATATGAACCTTACCAAGAATTGGGTCAGTGACCCTAGTACTGAAGAGGCAGTGAAAGAGTCGATGAATTTGCTAGACCATCTTCAGATGACTGACTATCCTACACTTGTTAGGCCAGGTGAAATTCGAAAACTTGTAGGGAAGCTAAAATTAAACAAAGCACCTGGCTTTGATGGTCTGGGGAATGGTCTACTGAAGAACCTTCCACAGAAAGCTATTGTGTTTTTGACCAAAGTGTTTAATGGGTGCCTACATATTGCATACTTTCCGAGGTCCTTAAAACACGCCAAAGTTATCGCCATCAAGAAACCTGGGAAGGATCAGTCCATTCCATCTAGTTATCGACCAATCAGTTTATTACCTAGCCTTGGGAAACTACTAGAATCTGTTATCCTATCTCGCCTCTCTAAAACAACTGAGAATATCTTGATCCCTGAACAGTTTGGTTTCCGAAGTTCTCACTCGACCACGCAACAGCTAGCCAGAGTTGCTGAACACGTAGCTGATGGATTAAACCGCGGTCTTTCCACAGGCATGATTTTACTTGACATTGAAAAAGCCTTCGATTCTGTTTGGCACGATGGTCTTTTACACAAGTTATTGAAGCATGAAGTACCTATCTGTCTGGTTAAACTCATCCAAAGTTACTTGCAGGATCGATCTTTTTCTGTTTATATTGGAAGAGACCATTCTGTTCCCAAAGGCATTCCAGCCGGTGTGCCTCAGGGTTCGCTCGTGGGTCCTCCCCTTTTCATACTTTTCCTGAATGATATACCTAAACAGCCCCACACACACCTAGCCATCTATGCCGATGATACAGCCACATTCACGACAGACAATGATGTTGAAATAGTTGCTGGACGGCTACAATTCTCATTGGAATTACTCAGCCAATATTTTAAGACGTGGAAATTGAAAGTAAATTCTGAAAAAACCGAGGGAATCCTTTTTACCAGTAAACGAACACTACCTACTAGACTCGTCAAAATTGATGGCTTCCAAATTGTGTGGCGCCAATCGGTAAAATATCTAGGCATAGTTTTGGATAAGACGCTTAACTGGAATAAAAACACTGAACTTACTATAAGTAAAGGTGCGAAAGCCCTTAATTCACTAAAACCTATTTTAAATCGAAAATCCATTCTCAGTCCCACAACTAAACTACTTATTTATTCTACATTGGTCAGACCTTGCTTAACCTACGCTGCACCTGTCTGGTCCAGTGTGGCTGAAGCAAAGTATAATAAGCTCCAAACTATCCAAAACAAAGCCTTTAAATTATCATACAACACACCATTTCGGACAAACCTTAAAGAACTACACACACGCATACAGTATCCTTTTTTAAAAGATTTCATACTCAAAATCTCACGTAAATTTTATTTGTACAAAAACCCATCACACCGAAATATGCTAATATCAAAAATAGGTAACAGTAGACTAACGACATTGCCTTACGTTCGAACGTATTATCGATATAGACTCCCCCATCACTACTTCCTTCGTGACGCATCATGACGATAGCTCACTTACTAGCCGACGTCGCTTTGCCGGCCGTGTATTCGCGATCTTTGCAAATCTACCCGCTACCTACTTTATAATAACTTTTATGTTACTTTTATTGTTATGTTAAAATAAAACGTACATTTTGTATGGCATGTATACATTGTAAATATTATGTGGGTCCTACTAAGACCTTCACATACCTAGTTACTAACCGATGTAAATCAATAAGTGAATACAACGCTAAAATAAGATTTGTAAAATTATGTTTTGATGTTTATAAAGGCGACATACTTAGCCTATGTAACAAAGTAAATCCCGACTTGTGTACAAATAGAATAAGATCATTTGTAAACAGATTTTAATGTTATGTTTAAATAAAGACCTTGAAAAATCAAATCAAATCAATAACCTGTCGTAATTCAAAACAATAGCTTACAGAACGTCTTTTGTTCAATAATGACTATGGTACATAACTCACTCATTCAATTTAGGGTTCCGTAGCTAGAAGTGGAAAACAAGGGTTGTATGACATCCCGTCGGGGCTGCGACTGCGACATACCACGGCCTCGGCACAAGGGCTAAGAAGGAACATGGGTGGTTTTTAGTCAGTAGAAGTCTGACACTCCCTTTCGCTCTGCCCAAGAGCGGGAGGAGACATTTGATGGGTTCCCACCCTCCAAAAAAAAGTCTCGATCACACACGTAGAAAGAAACGTTAAAAAACTTTAGTCATGTTTTACGGTAAACATAAAAATACTTTTAGTTACACTCAAGTACTTAGTTTTAAAGAGTTACATACTTAAACTTAACTAAGAATTTATAAGAAAGTGAGTAAGAAAATGCTTGTCATTTCCGATGTCTCTTGCGTGAGTTCATGACCGATGTGAAAGGTGAAATTGAGTGTCAACGGTTTCGGGTCACTGAGAAACTTTTTAGTAGATATTTTATTAACTACTAAGCTATTTTAACAAAACGCCTACAATCCCCGTAAGACAGGGGTTTACCTAATAGTACATTTAATTCGCAAATTAAGTAGGTATGTTTAAGTAACATGCAATAGGGGATCAGACAAAAAAAAACTAATTAAGTAGTCCGTCAGATAGATTTCCAAAAATTATTGGACACGTATTTTTTCTTTTCTCACGTAAATTTAAAATGAAGACGATACAGTGCTTCGAAAACTCGTGTGACGTCATAATTATGATAGTACATTTTGACGACACAAGTGACGTTTCAAGCCCCACTCCAAGATCTTTGACGCGTTTTATCTTCGTAATTTTTTATTGATTTGATTTGATAAAACAAAAAACACGTATTCAATATTTTTCGTTAATCTAACTTACGGACTAAACAGAATCATATTATTTTGACCCAGTCCGATCCCCTATTGTTATATAAGTTCTTTCTCCAAAATTAGTTAACTGTTATGTTATGTATTTATTATTTTATTTTTACATTGTTTATTGTTACATACTTTTGTTTATTACTGATTGTGTCTGTAGTAAATCTTAAATTTAACTGACACCTTGCTATTGTATCGAGTCTGGTTCTTCTAACCAACCTAACAGACAGATGTGTGCTGGGGAGTTTGTTCCGCCACTTCTTCTTTCCAGCTAAACACTAGGAAGTGTCGATGGGTGGGCGTTTTGGGGGACTGTCTTATAAAATGTAAATAGTAAAGTAAAGTAATTTTTTGACGTTCGAAAAGTGCTGATTATCAGCCTAGTTTGAATAAATGACTTTTGATTTTGAATAAGGGTGAGCCCGTTGCCATCAACCGAGCTCGGATCCAGACTGCGAAGCAACTTAATGAATTTAATGAAATACCTACCAAGTTTCAATGGTGTAGTCTTAACAGTTTCCGAATAAAGTGGCTGTAACATACGGACGGACAGACAGACAGATGGACAGAAGAGTTCTGGTTTTTGCCATTCGGCTACGGAACCCTAAAAACCAAGTATACTCTGTTGTGCCCTACTCGCTGTCGCAGGGCAGAGGCCCGCAGTCTTTTCATTTTCCTATTTCTTCTGCTGTTTGAGCTCATCCTTTAGATAGGAGTCATAAGTCACTTAAATATATATACAAGTAGATGTCAAAATATTGTTTGATTCTGCGAGGCTTGCTGTTTGTTATTTGAGTGTGTGAAAACAATATTTTTAATTTATTCCCATTGACAATATTTCAATTAGTAATGGTGGTTATGAAGAGGTGTTAAGTAACACAGAAAGTAGGTCATATTAATTTGCTAGTGTGCTGTGCATATGTAAGGAGTAACATAATAAACGCATAATATTAACCTCGTATAATGATCTGTATAGAGGCCTAAAATGACCACTTTATCAGAGACGCAATTCATATTATTTTCATATTATGATCTGCAAAAGTAGTCATTTTAGACCCCCAGGATCATGAAACTGAGCAACTTTTATTCAACTTGTTCTAGAAATTCGCAATTTTTTTTACTTTCTGTACAAATTGTTGCGAGCAGCTGATCAACGTATTTATTTTATTTTATTATATTATTTTTGGGAAACTTACAGCTAATACAGAACGATATACTTAAACAATAAACATTTGAAGGCCAATTTTTAGTATGTATAAGGTAAAACAAAAAACAATTTGAAAGTAATTTCCAAAAGTCATGGAACAAAACTTGTTCTATTTCATGGTCTGAGTCACCAAACAACAGCATTAATTATGACATGTTACATCATGTAAATATGTCTAGAACTCTAGACAATAACAGACAAACTCGTTGAATGACTAAGTTACATAAACACATAATCAACTGTAACAAATCTATTTATCTCCAACAACAAAGTAGAAACAGTTAAAAATAATTACAATCATTTCACACGACCGAAGCACAATCTCCCGTACCCCATAAATTAGCAACAGTCAAGCTACGAACCCGGAACCTTTCGTTACGTAGACCATTAATCGCGCAGCCAATGGTAGTACGGGGGAAAAGTTATAACCTTTCTCATTATGTCATCCTAGGGTCGGAGACCAGCGTAAAAACGTGTAGTGTTGGATGTTAGCTATTATAATAAGTAGCTAGGTTAGGTAATATGTTTATGCGGATTTTATGTTGTGGGGTCAGCTGAGGGACTTGGCAGAGTTAACACTCTATTGGCACTAACGATTATGACGATTTATGGAAGACTAGTAGTATAAAATACATACACACAAATAGAGAACCTCCTCCTTTTTTGGAAGTCGGTTAAAAACAAAGTTGCTCCCGCTCTTTGTACGCTTAGACTTAGATCTTACGGATTCAGTTTCCAGCAATTGATAGAGTGATTCAAGAAGAATGTTTATCTACATTCACCAGGGCGGGTCGCTTGTGTAAGATTAAAAGACAAAATAGAGTTCAGCAAGCAAGCAAGCCTAATTATTACTAGCTGTTGCCAGCGACTTTCGATTGCGAGAAATGATAAAAAAACGTAACTTCAAAATTTGAATCGGATTTTGTTACCAATTTAAATAGGTAATTAAATTAATAATAATTAATTAATTTTAATTTACCTATTAAACATGATTGTCTGTGTCTACATTGACAGAGGGAGCTTTATTTGATTTGTTTAGCTTGATCGGTCGTCATGTTTACTAAGTTATTTGATACTATTTCCGACCTCTCACCTCACCTCTCCCCTCTCACCTTTTGAAGAAAGTTCGAAAATCAATGGACTGCTTTATTTATTTTATTTAAGTTTATCGCTGAGTGACCTAAGTTGACATGCTATTATTAGCATTCTGATGTCCGACCTTGTTGCGAGCGAAGCGAATGCGATTCTGCGATGCTGATGTTGGTGTAGGTACGGCAAATCTCTTATGAGTTTATGTTTGTTTATAAGTTATATCAGTGGCCACAATTGCATATATTCTTACACCCACTATAATAATAGTGTAGATATTAATGGTTATGAATAAAATGAATTAGAACTTAAATCTAGTATCTAGGTATACGTTCAGCGTATTCAAAGTCAGGGGATGTAGCGATCAACGTTTTAGAAAGGATAACATTTCATTCTATCATTTTGAACGATTCGTTATGGTATCAAGTTGGTTACGAATTTTCTATTCGTTTGTTCTGATCACGTGACTTAGTGACTAGACTCATTCCCATACATTTGAGTCGTTTTCTGCTAGGGCCAACGATTGTAGTGTCAACTTGGCTAAGCTACAACAGGTCAGCCTCCCTACCAAGCTCACTGTTCAAGTAAAGTTTACGCTGATGACGCAGAGATTAGGAGGATTCCACAGGTCAAAATTCAACTTACGTAACACACAAAGATACAAATAGCTTCTATTTAGAATAGAATCAGATTTAAATAAAAGCCCTTCCAAGGTTACGTTTTGTAACTATTTGTAAATTATGTTACAAGTCAAGGTCGCAGTGTTTTCTTATTTTAATCAACCCAAAGTCAATGTTACTTAATTTTCGAGTTAAGTAACATCACGCCTGTAATCCCCGAAGGGTTAGGCAGAGCTGTACCTAATAAATGTTGGCGCAGTAGTTCATGCAATTAACAACTGCACTGCGTGTCGTGACGCTCTATCACTGAGAAATTCTTAACGGAAAAACACAACAACAATTTGCAGGAATCAATTTTCCAGGTTTGATTCCCAGTCAAACCTGGAAAATTGATTCACCATCATCATCCACAGCCCGAATAGGGTAGTTGACAAAAAAAAACTAATTAGTCTGTCACATAGATTACCAAAAAATATTGGACACGTATTTTTTCCTTTTTCACATAAACCAAAAATGAAGACGGATACAGTGCTTCGAAAACTCGTGTGACGTCACATCGCACTACATTTTTTACCACGTAGCGCCGTCAAAAGCCCCCACTCGTGATCTTTGACGCGTTTTATCTTCGTCTTTATAAATTTGATAAAACAAAAAACACGTATCCAATAGTTTCCGATAATCTACCTGACGGACTAAACAGAATTATATTTTTTTTACCCAGGACACATCCCTATTCCACTGCTTGGTATAGGCCTCCCTTTTCTGGTGCCAATCCCCACGTTCCTGTGCCAGCCTCATTCAAGTTTTTCCCTCGATTGTAATGTTACTAGGTATATCGTCTGCCTATCTCGCCGCCGAAAATTGATTAGGAATTTATATTGTTTGCCTCATCCGCCTTTCGTGATCTTCCAAGACATTTCCCAACTATATATCGAACTCGACTTCCAATGTGACTGCTTATCTGACCTCCACATATCTGGGTTAAGACAGACCTTCTGGCTTCTGTCTACTTGTAACGTCCCACAAAGACCTATAAGTTGTCACTTATAGGTCTTTGTAGGTCGTTACAAGTTACCCGACTGTCGCCGGGAGGCTCCGAATCACGGCAGGAACTAGGTATGTAATGAAGGGTCACCCATCGGGTTGTTCGAAAGACATACCGCGGCCTCGACACAAAGGGCTAAGAAGGAACATGGGTGGTTTTAGTCAGTAGAAGTCTGACACTCCCTACCGCTCTGCCCAGAGCGGGAGGAGTCATTTGATGATTTCCCAAACCCCCAAAAAAAGAAAAAAGGGTCACCCATCCAGGGATTAACCTCGGAAAGCGCTGTTTAAGGCGAGACCCAACGCACCCATTCGACTATACTATAGGCGTAGTGCTACACTCCACCTTAGTCGGATTCAATAAGGTTGCTTTTTGGGCGTACAGTGTTAGGCTGGCTAGTCTTTGTTAGGCGCTTGGGTTTATTGATTTTCAAGGGTTTTCTTTTAATTATGATAAATAACTTAACATAATTTGAAAAAATAACCGGTATTAAATTAAATAATTGTATTCTTTATTTATTTCTAGAAAAAAATACTTGTTATCGCTTAAATTACGGAGATTTTCGACGATAAAATTAAAAAAAAAGAGGCAATTGTATATTTTTTTTTATAGAGTTAGTAACTTTTTTTTTTTTTTTTTTTTTTTTATTTAATATGGGCTTACTCTTGACCTCAATCTTGCCCTAGGGGCAGAGATGTGGTCGACGATGGAACGAGCTTACCCAGAAGAAGCCTATTTACTCGCGACTTAAATAGATTGGGGCTATATGAACTCGGGAAAACCGACGCAGGCAGGGTGTTCCACTCCTTGGCTGTACGAATAATGAAAGACTTAGCAAAGCGCTTCGTACGAATGTGTGGAACATCGACAAGATATGGGTGATAACCTGCAGTACGCCTAGTCTCTCGATGGAAGAAGGGAGATGGTGGAATAAGCTCGTGGAGCTCTTGCGCACACTCTCCGAAGTACAGTCTGTAGAAGACCGACAGACATGCAACTTTGCGGCGGTGGGCCAGGCTTTGTAGCTTGGCAACCAGCTTGGCGTCACCAATCAGCCTCCTGGCTCTGCGTTCTACTGAGTCTAGTGTGGCAAGTTGGTATTTGGCTGAGCCATCCCAAAGGTGACAGCAGTACTCCATGCCGGACCGGACTTGAGCTTTATACAATATTGAAAGCTGTCCAGGCTTGAAGTACCGCTTGACCTTGTTTAGGATACCCAGCTTTTTTGCCGCAGTTTGAGCTTTTGACTCGATGTAGGCGCCGAAGTTCAGATTTGCATTCAACTTCGTGCCAAGAAGCTCGAGACTGTCGGTAACTTGTACAGACGCACTCCGGAAAGTGGGGGCCAGATTGAACGGACTCTTTTTAGCAGTGAACAGACACACTTGCGTTTTGGTGGCGTTGAAATCAACCAGATTGTCGTCACCCCACTTGGAGACAAGACTTAAGGCTGAATTCGTTCGCTCTACCATGGCCTCTCTCAATGAACGTATTTCATCACCACCGGCTTTTGCGCTGGATGTGTAACTTTCCATGACAGTGCTGTCATCTGCGTACCCAACAATACCAGGACCAAGGAGGTCGTTGATGTGCAGCAGGAAAAGTGTCGCGGAGAGAACTGACCCCTGAGGAACTCCGGCATCAATAGCCACAAGGTCAGAGGAGCAGCCATCAATGACCACTCGGATCGACCGTTCACTCAGGAAGTCAGATATCCAGCAGCAAAAGTCAGCGGGAATGCCGTATGCCGGAAGTTTGCTCAACAGACTTGCGTGCCAAACCCTGTCGAATGCCTTCGAGATGTCCAGCGACACGGCAAGGGCCTCGCCGTGTTTCTCGATGGCTTCGCCCCAGCAGTGCGTAGCAAACACCAGAAGATCCCCAGTTGACCGTCCCCGGCGAAAGCCATACTGACGGTCGCTGAGCAGGTCGTTCGCTTCAAGGTGCGCCAGCAACTTACCGTTAAGTACCTTTTCCATTACTTTACAAAGTATGGAGGTGATGGCGATTGGTCGATAGTTACAAGGGTCGGCACGACTACCCTTCTTGGGTACTGGTTGAACATTAGCGACCTTCCAGGAGTCCGGCACCGTTCTAGTTTTGAGAGAGAGGCGGTACAAGCGTGTCAACACAGGAGACAACTCAGGCGCACAGTTCTTTAAGACCCTTGCTGGTATACCGTCCGGACCGCTAGCTTTATTCACGTCTAGGCACTGAAGTACTTTACGAACCTCTTTCATGTGTATTGTGATCTCCGGCATCGAAGAATCACAGCGAGGAATCGTTGGTGGCTGTTTTGACCCAGTATCTAGACGCGAATTGCCCGCAAACAGAGATGCAAATAGATTTGCTTTCTCGGTAGCGGAGTGAGCCAGCGACCCATCTGGTTTTTGCAGAGGGGGTAGTGAGGACCGGCAGAAGTTGGATTCGACCGATTTGGATAGGGACCAAAACTGTTTACCGCCAGAAGGGCAGGACGCCAGTTTAGCCCCTATGCGACTGACATGGTCGAAGCGCGCCTTTCGAATCACCCGCTTGCAGGACTTTGCGGCAGAATTAAATGCTCTTTTCTTCGCGCGAACCCGACGCGCCCGAACTTTACGGTCACGAGCTTGCACCCAGGCTTGGTATGCAGACTGCTTTCGGGCCTCAGCGCGAGCGCAGTCCGCATTAAACCATGGACGGGCCTTGTGACCGAGCGGTATGTCGGAGAATGGAATATAGTATTCCATTCCCTGCCGGATCACGGCCGCAACCGCTTCAGCTGAGCAAGCGAGGTCGCGCGCTGAAAAGCACACTGAATGCCACGGGAAGGACGCAAAGAAGTGCCGCATCTCATCCCAGTCTGCTGATTCGTATCGCCAAACTCTCCTCTCGCCCTTAGGGCTATCATCAGGAGGGGAACCGATAGATACGGACTTCACCAGACAGTGGTCAGATGTTCCCAGTGGGGCTGATACCGACACTGAGTGCCTGTCCGGGTCAGTTGTCAGCAGCAAGTCCAAGCAATTGGGTGTGTGTCCGTCAACATCCGGCACCCGCGTAGCTTCATTCACCAGCTGGGTGAGATCTAGCGACACTGCAAATCTGCGCGCCTCTCTCCCAGCATGGTCAGTTTTCTGGAACGGGAACAACCACTCATCGTGGTGGGCATTAAAGTCCCCCAGAAAAAGAAGCTCCGCCGTTGGGTACCGTTGCTGGGCACAGTCCGCCTTTTCCAGTAGGTGTTTAAAGAGCTTGGTTGTCTCCTGGTCACCGCTGTGCGACCGGTAGACACCGACGTAGAGAGATTTCTCGACCCCGGTGTCTACCAGTATCCAGATTGTAGATAACCCAGAATCTTCAAAGCAACGGAGACGCCGAAAGCAAATGTCATCGCGGACGTACACACAGACCCCAGCCCGCTTTACGAACTTATGTTCAAGCGAGTATCCTGGGTAGTTGAGGTACGCCACGTCTGACGGGGTTGCAATCTGCGTCTCCGTTAAAAAGAATAGGTGCGGCTTCTCGGTCTCGAGGTGGTGGTGGACCGGATCGAGATTTGAGTGCAACCCCCTGATGTTCGTGAGGTGCACTTTGAGTGGGAGGAAGTGCAGCCGCTTAAAAACCGTTTTCCTTTTTAGCTTTTTCATTGAGTATTTTTTTGTGGGGAAACAGAAGGATGATCGAGACTCGACTTGGTTACCCAACGGGACTCTTCAGCTCGTCCGACCTATGGGAGACTCATCTGGAGACTGCGGGGACGCCCGAGCCCCCCCGAAATGGCCACCGGGTCCTCCCGTCCAGTCGCCAACTGGCACAGTGGAGCATTTCGGGATTTTTCGCGAGTTGGCGGGGCAGCCTTTCCCACGTGGCTAGCGCAGTACTTGGGCCCCCTACTAACTGCGGTCGGCCAACGACAGAGACCGTGCCTCGGATCCCGCTACCCTCCAGTATGAGTCACCCGGTACAGAGTTGCATAGAGTCCCAGGCCGGTCCAAAGCCGTGCAACTGATCATCATTTCTATTTCCCAATGGCACTGGCACTCCCGCACACCAACGGAACACAGACAAGCTGTTTGGCGCCGGACTTCGGCGGGAGGGTGGTCGCGCGCCAGGCGGCCGAAGCCTACCACCGCAAAATATGGATCCTTCAGCCGTCACCACAGTCCGTGTGGACATGTGGTGCCGTTGCCCGGGGTAGACCGCTAGGAGGTAGATCCATAACCCCCCCAAAAACTTTATTCGGAGATTTGATTCGGTATAATGCAAGTTTAGTTCTTTCTCTTTACAGGATATTTTTTCCACCTCAGTACTTCAAACCTATAGTTCACACTTGACGTTCAAAGACAGTACGTTTTTGGTAAATCCAGGTTGGGTGTCGCCTTAACCATGCCAATCGACCCGTTACCTGTTATAATAATTTAACCAACCTCCTCGCTCTCGCCTGTTCTCTAATTATAACGTAACAAAGGGTTCAAGTGCGTTGATTAGACCTTTTGTAATTTGATTCTTTAATTTTAATTAATGACCGGTAGTCAAAATTCGAAGAGGGTTGATCCTTTTTTGGCAGGTCATTATACAAATGACGGTCTGTGATTAGTAAAACGTCGCAGGATTAGGGAGCTGTCAAAAGGGTATTTTTAGAACCTTTTGGATGTCCCGTATCAGGAATGAAATGACATTCGAAGTATTTTAGATAGATTTGTAGGCTCTTGAATCGCTGACACCTCTTCTTTTTTGGAGTGTGGGAAATCATCAAATGACTTTTCCAGCTCTGGGCAGAGCGGCAGGGAGTGTCAGACTTCTACTGACTAAAAGCGAGCCCTAGCCCTAGCCTATTAGCCCTTTGTGTCGATTTTCTTCAGTATTTTCTAAGTAAGGCTTTCAGGTTTAAACATTATCGGGTGTAATAATTTCAGTCGTTTCGACATTTCTTGCAATAAACAAGAATAAAGTTATTCTATCAGGCATTTCTCAGTAGTTGCCTCGGATTTTGGTTCTGTGCCCGGTTGATGGCAATAGGCTTACCCCTATTACATGGGACCTAAACATAGCTGGTGAAGTGTAAGTACCATTAGGTACCTTCGGGGATCACAGATTGATGTTTTACTATTTATCATGGCTTTAAGAGATATGTTAAATATATATTATGTATAACTAGCTGATGCCCGCGGCTTTGCCTGCGTCAAATAATATACTAAAACCTTCTCAAGAAACCACTCTATCCATTGGTGAAAACAGCATGAAAATCGATGCAGTAGTTTTTGAGTTTACCGCAAACAAATAGTGAAGTGATAGTGATGATATTTCTAATTCAATATAGAATATTTAGTAAACTGCTATCAACGAGCGTGTACAAAGTCAATTGCAGGCCACAGGTGATACTGGAACTCTGTAGTTTGTACCTCGTTAATTAGGACCTAACTATAGTGTAGGAAATGGATAGAGGTCCCATAAAATTTATATTTTGATTTATATAATTAATATGGTGTATAAAGTGTTTTTATTCAGTAGTTTATTATACATCGGACATTACATAAAGTATTCTGAAATGTGTTTAAAAACAAATATACGACTGTCAAGTATTCTTAGTGTTTCGATAACAATTATTGAGTCAGACCATTTGCGACGAGTTGGACACTGTCAGTAGCGTCCATCAGCTCCTGTGATGTGAATAAGACAGGCAGAACACGATCAAGTGTCCCATCGTTTAAGGATCTCAGTTATAGTAGCTATGCAGTCTGGAGTGTACTCGTTTGATAAAAACAGGCGCGCCTCTTATTTTAGGACTTAAAACTTAAATGGCGAAATGTAGGTGTACTAATCGGTTAAACTTCTGCTTAACCCTTTGGGGAAATATTTTTATGGCCTACAGATAGTTGTTTCGGGTCTGGGTATTAGTGTCTGCAAGTTTAAATGTTTGTGAACGCACCCACAATAGAAATTAGTAGTGTAGGGCAACGTTTCTTTTTTTAAAAATAGTGAAAATAACGTCATGCATAGTGAGGTTCTCCTCTACCAGTTTCCCCGCTCTACGCCATAGACTAACAGCCTGTCAATTCAACCATAATCGCCTTTAGCCCCGGCTTTATTAATGGCTTTAGTACGAGATAAAGTCTTAATAGTAACAGATAAAGTATTAGTACTAGACATTTATTTCTATTGAACCCCGCTGACTAGAGTTACGTAACTTTTTTGATGAGGCGGCCAATCTATCAATAGGTTATTTGCATTGTAGACGTGCTTCCTAAAATATTCCATGTTCGTGATACGGTAATAAACTGGAGATTTGGGTCATACTCAGAAAAAGTGTACATTTTGAATTTGTAACTAAACTGATAGGTAACGATACTGAGAATCTCCGTCACGAAACTGATGTCATAAGGTATGGTGCACATGGATTGAGCGAATAAAACACCTGATTATATTTGGCTTATCAGTCTTATTTAGATTAATAAAAATAAAAATACCATAAACATTGGTAATTATTTAATTAAATACCATTAAAAAACCTGTCGGCAACTATACCTGTGTATTAATACACAGGTATATAGATATGCACTTTTAGTTTTTGTGAACTAAGCTTAACAATTTCTCAGTTTCGTAACGTAACGCAATTTTACGCAATATAACGAAAATGATAATAAAATCTGAGAAATCATAACCTCTAAAAATGTTTTTACGTAAACCACGGTTTTACAACGCAAGCACTGAGTGTATTCTTTTAGATAATACAAAAGATATGAAGAAAACATGGTAAGTAAACAAAAAACATTAAACTTACCAAAATAATAGTCGTTTATCACCCTGAGGTATTTTTTGTAAATTTTCACTTGCTAAACGTCTTGACTTCACGACTGCGGCGAAAACTAGATGGCTGCCGTGACAGTGATTTTGACGTAAGTAATAACGTTGCCAGATTAGAAAAAAACTATTTGTACCACCTTAAGTCATTGCGTTTAAAATTTTATCACGCGTTACTAACCCTGAGTAACGAAACTTCATAATTTTGGGACAACATTTGTTTAATTAAAATAAATCCTTCTGTATATGATTTACGGATAAAATTGGTCTTATTTAGTTACTTGATTCATCAAGAATAATATAACCACAGTCAATGTTAAAAAAAGCGATGAAAATTCGTAACAATTCATCTCTGAAAATGTGTAATCGTCATTGGGACACCAAAAAAATGTATGGCGATATTTTTATCAATGTTTTGACAATCAAAAAATGTAATCTTATATTGAAAATTTAATTGAAAATACCAGAGAAATCATCGTAGAATTAGACTAATATAACAAAAATGGGGGATAAAAGAAAATATATCATAATACTAAATAATTACGTAAATATGAAGTTGCGGGACAAGAAAATACACCAAATGTACACTTTTTCTGAGTATGACCCATTTATGGGGTCCCCTTCTCAGACGTGCAGTAGGTGGTCTATACTCACTGTTCTATGTTGAAACTTTTCGATGCCCTAAATAGACTTTCCTTAATTTACAACTCAATATAAAGTTTCTACTGCCATGTATAATATCGTGATGTTCCTGACATTTTAAGACCTTAAACTGTCGTTACAAAATGTAAGGAGGAGAACAGCACAAACAGATATTTGCGATCACGGTGAAGCACTACTATAGCTCTACGTGGTATAAAGGTAAGGCTAAATAAGAAGTGTCGACCATACGCTAGTTCTTTCACTAGATTAATACTACCGGAGTTGTCATGTTATCAGCCCTCCCAATCTTTATTTTCTACTTTGTCCTATTCTTGACACTATTAAATTAACATACATGTTGCCATCATGTCCGGGAATCACACCATCATCTATAGGGTATTTCACCCAAAAAAATCTAATTAATCTGTCGGTTAGATTATCGAAAAATATGGGATATATATGTATATAATATAATAATATAATATAATATTCCACAACTATCACACAACGCCATCTAGTCCCAAGCTAAGCAGAGCTTGTGTTATGGGTAATAGACAACTGATAAACATACTTATATATTTCTAAATACATACATATTATAGATAAATTACACCCAAACACAGAACAAATAATCGTGCTCATCACACAAACATTTGTCCAGGGTGGGAATCGAACCCACGACCACCGGCATAGCAGTTAGGGTCACTAACCACAAGACCAACAGGCCAGTCCTACAACTACTACTACTACTACTAGGGATACCTATGTGTTTTTCGTTTTATCAAATTAATAAAAAATTACGAGAATAAAACTTCAAAAAGATCATGAGTGGGGGCTTGTGACGTCACTTTCTGGGTAAAAAAGTACTGACCTTGTGACGTCACACGACTTTTCGAAGCACTGTATCATCTTCATCTTTTGTTTACGTGAAAATTAAAAAATACCTATGTGTCCATTATTTTTTGGAAATCTATCTGACGGACTAATTAAATGACTATGAAATAGCCTTATAGTTATAACAAGACGTCTAACATTGACTTTCATATACCAATATCGATAAATTCAGGTATTAACATTCAAGGACCTTTTTTTTTTTTTTTTTTTTTTTTTGGTGGGTGGAAAATCATCGAATGACCCCCCCCGCTCTTGGGCAGAGCGAAGGGGAGTGTCAGACTTCTACTGACTAAAAACCGAACCCATGTTCCTTCTTTGCCCTTGCGCCGAGGCCACGTAATCCAGTACAAAATACCGCGGCCCCGACGAGGACCTCAAATCACACTGAAAGTTTGACCTCGTTTTCAAAATTACAACACTGAATATTTTTGTGGGTCGTTTGAAATAAAAGATCAACATTTATTGAGTCATTGCACAACAAAATGTACGTTTGACCTGTAAATGTGGATTTTGAACTTTTTTGCATTAAACCTTACAGTCTTCTTTTTCTTGAATCGATGACTGGCTCAGTAGGCGACTCGGCCGCTGTAACTCGCCCGATCCGGTCGAGACAAGAATTTCACTGTTATTAATATTTTCGAGTGGTGGCGTTTCAAAAGGATTCGTCCCTTTTTTAGAGTCAAAGTACCGTCAGACACGTAATATAGATAAGGTTTAGTGTCCTGTGTTCGTCCCACATGTTCGTCCCACAAACTACCAGGAGAACAGAAGTAGGAAGGAGGTATGTCTCATCCCCGTCGGGGCTGCGGGTTGTTCGAAAGCGATACCGCGGCCTCGGCACAAAGGGCTAAGAAGCAACATGGGTGGTTTTTAATCAGTAGAAGTTTGACACTCCCTACCACTCTGCCGGGAGGAGTCATTTGATGATTTCCCTCGAAATAAAAAAAGATATATCTCACCAGTATGTAGCACCCTGGACAGCTCCGTTATTTGCTTCATTCAAGTCCTGAAGATGCTTCATAGCCGCATCACAACCTTACCGTCAAAACGTAAAATCTTAAACATAGGTATCTGAAATTGGATTGCTTTATAAAAATTGTGAGATATAATTTTTTTTTGACAAATACTGATAATGGAAGGGTTCGGAAATGACCAGTAAGAGAAAATACTTCAAAAGTAAAATAGTCGTACGTCTTCTCTAACTTTATGATATGAATTGACAAAAAAGAAAACTTATTTCTCCATAATTATTTCATCGAGCGTTGTTTTTTTCTGATGGGTAAGAAATTCCTGATGGAAAAGCCTGAAAACAATTTACCCGACACGGAAATAGAACCCGGGACCTGTCAGTAGTTGCGATTGCAACCTCTGGTAGCAACGAGGCACTCAAAAATGCCATAAACCCATAAACACCAAATAAGGTTAAAGCCAATACAAATGTCTTACATTTTCACTTCAGTAAAGATCTTAATCGCAGGTAGCAACACCTAATAAATTACGATGCAAGCTCAGTAATTCTACTGTTTATTGAAATAACAACAGCTTTGTACTAAATGTCAGTAAACTAACCTTTTCTAATTTAATTTTCACTATCTAAATACTTTCGTGTTGGCACGAGTTGTAAGTTCACGACGCTAGTTTTTTGAAGTGAAAACTTCTTTAGGAGTTTGTGCACTTATTTTGGGATGGGTAAAAAATGTTAAACTCGCGTCAGGCAGAAACACGTGAGCTGATCAAAAAATGTCAAAATATAAATTGTCATGTTTGTGTACGATAGCGCAATAAATGAATATTGTATTTAACCACATATAATTATGATAGTACTTTTAAGCTGATAAATAAAGCAATTTGTGCAAAATTATTCCCTAACCATTCCAAAATATTCAATAAAAACTTTTTACTGACTTCACTTTTTTGTGTTTTTATTTTTAATTCGGTTTTATTTTTTGTTAAAAAGTTTTTATTTTTCAATTTTTAGTTGTTCACATGTAAGTTCACCATGTTCTTGGGTCATAATGTGGACAATGTAGTTTTTTTTGAGTTTTGTTGATTTTTCAAAAACCGCTTGTCCGATTTCGATAAAAAAAATATGGGACCATTGGGAACAAAAAAAGATTTTTTCAAATCGGTCAGCAAGTGAAGGAGTTATGCCCGAACTCCTTCTTTTTTTAGAAGTCGGTTTAAAATGCACTAAGATTTCACTTCTGCTGGCACTCCCGGAGTGCAACCCGTTGTTTTTTTGTTTTTGGGAGACATCCGCAACCCTATTTGGCAAACCAACAAATGCTATCTGTTATAGAACTCATTGTTTACGCCACTCCAATAGGGTTTAAGATTTTAATTGTTCAAGGAAATTTAATTGAAAATTAAATGAGATTAAAGTAATTGAAATCCAAATTACAAATACCTACTTAATTAAGAACAATTTTGTTCCTTGCTTTAATCTAATTTATTTTGATCAGTTGAAGTATTTTATCTATAATTATAGCTGTTGCCCGCGGCTTCGCTCCCGTTAAGGACGGATATTATCCCTTTAGAGGGTAAATTTCATTTTAAAATACCATAATGCCTCTCGAGGATAACGTAGCTGGCCATTAGTGAAAGAACTTTCAAAATTGAAACAGTATTTCCGAAGATTATCCCCTATATCCAACTGTCCAAACTTTAACTCTTTATAAATTCTTAGTATATAACGACACAGTTACTTACGTTAATACATAGGTACCTACTGAGTTACTGACACAGAATATTTGTACTGCAATCTTAACGAAGAGAAAATTAACGAAGTTATTGCTAACGATGTGAATTATCGATGACGATTTCTTAGTAACTGATGTATGATGTTCTGGGGTCCCAGACAGAACCTAACAGACAGTATATCCAATAGATATGGAGGTCGTGCTATTGTTTTCAGGTAGGGACTTCTTTTTTAACCCCAATACTCTGCAATCCGATGACCTGGTGAAGGTTGGGGGATCCCGCTGGATGCGAGACGCACGGGACCGGCCAATGTCGCGACACCTGGGGGAGGCCTATATCCAGCAGTGGACGTCTTTTGGCTGAAATGATAATGATGACGATGACTCTGCAACCCGGGAACATATTATTAAACTCAGCAGTGTAGAGGTTTTGCAATCGGTATACAAAATTATTAGATATGCTTTACATTAGAATGTTAAGTTAAGACCATCACCATCTGCCTCATCTTTTCCCAATTATCTTGGGGTCTGCTGCCAGTCTAACCGGATGCAGCTGAATACCAGTATTTTACCTGGAGCGATTGCCAATTTGACCTCCATAACGCAGTTAGCACTGGGTAATACGATACCCATTGGTAAGACTGGCTGTCAAACTTTCGACTGTTAAAGATCTACAAATGACAGCCTAGCGCGCTTTCCGAGGCACGGAGGAAATTCAATATGTGGTGGTCACCCATCTATGCTAAATGAGTTGCCATATGTCAAACTCAAAAGATGTTTAGGTACCTATTTTTATTTGGGGGGAGAAATCATGAAATAACCCCTCCCGCACTTGGGCAGAGCGAAAATGAGTGTCAGACTTCTACTGACTAAAAACCACCCATGCTCCTTCTTAGCCTTTTGTGTCGAGGCCGCGGTATCTCTTTTGAACAACCCGCAGCCCCGACGTACCTACTTACCCGATTTTGTTCCGGTTTTCTTCTCGGTATTCCAAAGCCATTAATCAATTTCAAGTCCCTGAATAAACCACTTCTATTTACAATAAAACAAAATCTGCCTTCTAATCCTGTGGTTTATTCGGTTCGAAAACATCTGTAACAATTTTCTAAGAAATTGTTTCTACTTAAACAAAATTCAATTTCGGTGAAAACAACCATTTAACACAGTGGCAGTGGTTCCATTAAAGATTTGCTTAAGTGTTAATCGCTTTTAAAATCAATGTTCAAGAATCAACTAAACTGAGGAACTCGTGGTTAAAGTAACCGCCGCCGCTCGGATCAATGTTCAAGTTAAGCCGCGCTTGCCTAGGTCGGTCTGTGGATGGGTGACCATTCATTACACACTCAGCAAATGATGATGATGACGTTTAAGAATCAACTAAGCGTTTGTTTACTTAATGCATTCCACGAGGAGAAACTAACAATGCACTATGTTTGTTTACGAGATTGTTTCGGAAAACTGTGAGTATACTTGTACAGTCACGGACACTAACATGAATAGGTACACTCAGGTACCTATTAAAGTTATTTTCTCCTACTAAAAGAAGGACGAAAGAAAAATAATTTCTTAGTCTCGCACAGGACAATACAAAAATAAATGTTTAATTATTAATAAAACAAAATATATATAAACGTAAACAGAACAAAAAACAGTTTACGTGTTTACGAACATAGTACCTATTTTGGAAGTCATACTGTTACCAAATACCTAGTGGTCCAAAAAATTCATGGGCCGCCAGACACTACTTTTTTCTGATTAACAAAATGTTTGATATCATTTTCATTTTATCAATAGAGAAGGTTCATAAAGTAACAAATACAATCATTTCGCTATAAGAACAGGTTATTAATGTTCAAATCTATAGCTATTTGTTGCGGTTAACCAAACAATAAAGCTTTGAATACGTACATAATGTCATAATTTACAGTACAAAAGCGATACCACAAGATATACAAGGTATAAACAATCCTTTTACGAATCTGATAAGCATTCTATACATCAAACTAAGCAACCCTACGCCAAAATTATTGCTGGGAAGTTACTTTTTATTTTTCTGTATGAAACTACTACTGAAATGTGTACTTAAAGTAGTCATTTTTAAGTCCCATGTATAATGTATTATGGGGCGAGCCCCACTTACAACCGGACACAAGTCCAGACTCCATTAGAAATACCCATTAGTACACCCACATTCAGGGCTCGGAACCGGTTTAAAAAGAGCGGTTAATTTCGATTAAATACCGGTAAATATATCGTTCCTTAATTTACCGGCTAAACAAGTGAACTGTTTTTTGTCACCCAAATGATAAAAGTTACCGGTTACATAACCAAAACCAATTTTAAAACCGTTATTAACCGGTTAATTCAGTAATTTGTTTTTTTTTGTCGTCTACATTTTTAACACTTCTAACAAGTGCCGAGCCCTGGTTACAGTGGCATTATCGAAAAAATATAACTGGAAAACATAAATGGTGCGGCTAGATTCATGTTTCGACTTGGCGGGGGCCAGGGATCCTATCAAAATTTGGCTTTAACCGGTTAATTTTCACTAACAAAACCAAAACTCATGAAAAACCGGTAAAGTACAACCTTTAACCTAAATCGATTTCGGTTTGGGGTCAATGACCGTAACCGGTTAAGAATGTTAACCGGTTTCCGAGCCATGCCCACATTACACCAGTTATGTTTAAGTTCGTGACTTGATATGATGTGAAAGACGAATGACATAATTTATTATTCGTTTACACATGACGACCCATCGTTTGTCACAAGCACTTAGTTCACAAACCACGGCGAAAGAGAAAAGAGATTCCTAAAGATGATAATTAAGTGTTTTATTACTATACGTTAGAAGATTGATAAACAGACAGACAGACACGTAGAAAGTGGACAAGTAACCGCCGGACTATACTTAGCATTCCTTACGTTAATTACTTAGATATAACGACTTGGAAAAGGCAAAAAGATAAGTGATCATCTTTTTACTTGACTTTTCTTGTAATATCAAAAGATAATTAATTATTATACATTGAGGAAGTGTTTACGTAAATTAATTAGCTTCTAACGTCTCGTTGATTGCAAGTACGACTGCTGAACATGAGGTCATGAGTTTGATACCCGAGTTGGACAGTGTTTTTTTTTTGGCTTTCTCCATCAGAAATTTCTCAGTAGCAGCCACGGAGACTGGATTGGTTGATGGCAATAGAGTCACCCCCTATTGCATGGGACCTGAAACATAACTAGTGAAATGTGGGTGTACTATTAGGTGCACCTCTGCCTAACCCTTCGAAGATTACAAACTTGATGCTATTTACAAAAGTAGGTATAATTGGCTATTTGACTACTATTAAAAATTTACAAAAATGTTACGTTATTACAAAGAACTAACAGAAATAACACGATGTGTGAAAAAAGTAATTAAATCGATAAAGAAATGGAGTAGCTACATGCTTTACAAGTTTTTGTTGGGGGCACTTTCTATCCTTGTCGCGCGAAACGGCCATTTGTACTACGTAACTATGGCGGTATGAAATGTGACGTCACATTTCTATAGAGCTGTCTTTGTCTAGCACGTAATCCAAAATCAGTTAAAACTATGCCATTTTTTGATCGATTTTATAACTTTTTTCACACATCGTGTTATTTATGTATGTTCTTTAAAATAACATTACATTTTCGTGATTTTTAACAGTAGTCAAATAGCCAATTAAAAATTGTTTACTAGTGGTATGTAAATTCATTACACCACACACACTTTGCGAATCTAAAATGTAGCAAGCAGGAAATTCTTAGTTTGCGTCTAGTCTCGTAGTTGCGTCAGAAGAGCTCTGCAGTTGCATCTGACCTGCTTCTGACCCGTTATTTTGCTTTCATACCTAGGAGGATATAGACTGTGGATAAAATGACATTGCTTTTTTATTTATTTATCTTAACTTGATGCACAAGAGTGGTACATAGGCGGACTTAATGCTACAAGGATACCAGTCAACCTTTTTTTTTTGGTGGGTGGAAAATCATCAAACGATTCATATTATGATCTATATTATGATTCATATTACAATCATGTTACGATTCATATTACGATTCATTTTACGATTCATATTACGATTCATATTAAGATTCATATGATCAATATTATGATTCATAATTATTATAATCCATATCATGATTCATATTATGATCAATATTATGATCCACGCTATGATCTATATTCCGATTCATATAAATAATGTATATTATGATCCATATTATGATTCATATTACAATTATTAGTCTTCTTAAATTTACTTTTTTGATGTTTACGCTAAACTATAATTATAATAAAAAAGAGCACCTGCCATCTCTAATCTCTACACCACCCTTGGTTGACTGGTAGAGAATGCCTAAGGCATTAAGTCCGCCTTTGTACCTTTTTTTTGTGTGCGAAAAGTTTAAATAAATAAATAAATATGATAAATCATGATACGATCTTAGAAAATTGCTAAGACCAGTTTTGCACACTTTTTATACAAATTCCATCAACAAATTGCCTAAAATAAAATAACAAATGAAACGAAAATATTTTATATTGAATACGTTGTTGTTTATGTTTATTTAATGCAAATGAATAAAAGCCCATTAACATACACTCACTGAGTTTCAAATATTATTGTCTAATGTAATTAATTATATTAATTTGTGTTAATGAAATACAAGTGGGTCCGTTTTGTTGCACGATTTGTTTTGTAAGGTTTAAACAAATGATTCTGATAGTGGGATTAACTAAATATGCTGGTTGAAATTTCATTATATTATGACCTTTTAGGACCATTTCCACCAACACTCCGGTTTTTACAGAAGCATTTAAATACCGTGTAATTTATTTTATATTACCTCACGATTAACCTATTTATTTATTTATTTATTTAAACTTCATGCACAAACGTGGTACATAGGTGGACTTAATGCCACAAGGCATTCTCTACCAGTCAACCTTAGGGTCATTCGATGATTTTCCACCCACCAAAAAAAAAAAAAAAAAAAAGGGTCAAATAGGACATCATTGTGGTAGAGTACAAAAATAAATAAATTAGGAGAACACTAATTAACATAAATTAAATTAATATACTTACATAAATCTTACATACTAATACATAATTATATATAAGTAAATATGGAATATATTATATCATCGTCATGTGCCAGTCTTTTCCCAACTCTATTGGGGTCGGCTTGGAAGCCGACCCCAATAGAGTTGGGAAAAGACTTCAGCTGCATCGAGTTAGACTGGAGTCTTACTCGATGCAGCTGATTACCATGTGCAGTATTTTACATGAGTGACCAGTATTTTATTTGAACTCCACAAGCCTGTTTTCATTAACCGAGCACAAATCGAAACTCTGAGAAACTTACTGATATACCCAGTATCAGTTTACCCAACAAGAGAATCGTACCCAGGAGGTCATGCTCCGCAGTGACGCTTGGGGGTCCATATTGGCTCACCTAAAGTTTTTTATCCGAAATTGTTCTTCCTAACGATTTGTAATCCGAATGATCACTCCTCCTAAAATTTTTCATCCTAAAGTTTGAATTCCTACTATTTGTAATGCTACTGGCGATGTTCCTAACACTCATGTTTCCGAAAATTTTAATTCCTATTATCGTTATTGTAAACATATTGCAACTCCTACTGTTTTTTATCCTAACGTTTTTATCCCTAAACATAATTACCATAATATTTTCACTCATACAACTGTTTAGAATGATTATAGGTCGTTTCACAGATTTTTGTCTTGAAATGAAATAAATGAATGAAATTCAGGTCAGAGTCTCGTCTTGTCGACACTATGAAAAAAATACTTAGAAAAATTTCGCGACCAATTTCGAGGTAGCGCTCGCCGGCCGCTGCCGCGGCACCGCTCGCTTCGCTCGCTCGGCTCGCGCGTAGTTGGTCACAGTTCTAACCTAACCTAACCTATGGATATCTTTGCATATAAGGTCCCATTAAAATAGGTGGACAAATTTTAACACAGCGTTTAAGTAAGCCTAACTAAAGACATCTAAACAACAAAAAAAAACACTATATAAAGTGATTTTATTTTGACTTAAAATAATAAATTGCCGGCACTCTAGAACAAACTCATCCCATAAAAGTAGGTATTTTAATGTCTTTTTCTTATTTTTTTTACTATTGTCCTTATTTTAGCGGTCTAAATGATTCCTAAAATTTTGTCCACCTATTTTAATGGGACCTTTTATAAAACGATTATTATGAATAAATAGTAATATAAAAAAAAAAAATATGACTTTGAATAATAGTGTAAAAGATGGTTAGGTTGAGAAAATATAGGAAAACAAATAATAGGATAATAGATGTTTATTGCTACTGACATTAGGAAGTTGAATGCTTCGGAATTAAAACATTAGAGACAGAGACTTTAGGAATTGCGATCGTTAGGATGAAAAATGTTAGGAAGAACATTTTCGGATTTCCAATTTTCGGAGTTGAAATTTTAGGTCAACTTTGGCGCACCCGACGCTTGGCACCTCTATACCAACGATGGAATTTACGAAGCATGATCGTTAGTTAATAACCTTCAAAAAACGAGCTTAACCCAGGCCAGGGTTCTAATTAAAGGGCCTTCCTTTAATTAGAACCTTGGCTCATTAGAAAAAAAAGGCTTAAATAATCTTTTAATCTTAGATAAGGTAAGTAAAAAACAATTCTCCGATCGGCTCGTAGTATAACACAATTAACTGCCCTTTGTTACAAAAACCAGTCTTTTTAAAACAAAGGTTTATTAAATTTTTGAAAATTACAAGATCTTGTTTAGTCTTTTAAATGATAATTGTGAAACTAACACAATACGCTCATCATCATCAGCCTATAATGTTCCCACTGCAGGGACTCAGGCCTCCTCTCTAGGAGAGGGATGGGCTATAATCTACCACGCGGGCCCAGTGCGGGTTGGTAGATGTCACATGTCTTCGAACTTTTTGGTTCTAAGACATGCCGGTTTCCTCACGATGTTTTCCTTCACCGTTTTGAGAGCAGTGGTGATGAAATAAATTACACAAAGTAATGCGCCTGACGGGGTTCGACTTCGAACCCACGACCTACTGTTTGTAAGTCGGGGCCGCCACCACTGGGCCACCACTGCTCCGCCACAATACGCTCGTTATGTTTTATTACACCATGTGGTTGTAATATATTATAGAATTTTATCGAAAAATTAAATCTCATGTAATAAGGGGCAAGCTATTGCCATCAACCGGGTTTAATTCCAGACTCTGTGGCAGCTACTGAGAAATTCAAGATGGCAGGTTGCTTGACCTGTTAATCAAACCCTGAACCTCTTGCTCAGCAGTCGCGTTTACGACCACTAGACCAACGAGGCTGTGCGTCTTGCCAGCTAGCCAAAAGCTTGAACGTTTACCTTCTACAATTCTATTATTTCTAGACAATGCAAAGGAAACGCAGGTTTTGACTGTGCTTGCAGCTAAACAGCTTTCAATATTTTTGATTGTGTTTTATTCTCATTTTACTTGAGGCAAAGTAGAAAACGAGAACCTAGATAAATATTAGTGCTAAACCTTGCTGGAGAAAATTGGAGGGTGGGAAACCATCAAATGACTCCTCCCGCTTTGGCCTGACCGGTATCCCAGTGTCAGACTTCTACTGAGTAAAAACCACCCATATTCCTTCTTAGCCCTTTTATGTCGAGGCCGCGGTATCTCTTTCGAACAACCTGCAGCCCCAACAGGCTACAATTACTCCTTAGACAACGGTCTAGCCTACTAGGTCGTAAGAATTAAAAGTAATAAAAAAATCCTATGCAAATTATTCCGAAGCAACACTAGACCAAAATTTGCATTTGTAAGCAACTAATTTCAATAAAATTTTAAACAAGCCAAGAAGCAAATGGCTTCTTTCACCATTTCGGCTAGTTTCTAAACGAGAATTTAATTTAAATAATATTTCTTAATATAAACAAAACGAGTGACCTCTTGGTCAAATTAATATGAGGATTTGCGTTTAATTATGAAACTTGACGTTTTGTTACAAATATTAAAGGCTTAGGCGAGCTCCTTTCTAAAGAAATCGTTAGGGGGAAGTTCCACTACCATTACACGGTCATCTCTGGAATGCGAGGCCCCACCCGCTTCTTCGCATTCCCTTAGCTCACCCGGCAAGTGTCAGTACGGTTAGCATCTTTGTTACCGATACGCGCGTCGATAATTGGGATAGTTTTCTGTTGTTGTTATACTGTTTTTGGACATTATTGTTACAACGCCACGCGTCTAGTTAATGTGACCGAGTAGTACCATAACATAATAATTATATGTATAACGCACGTCACATGTAATCACACGGAATAATAGTAGATTATGCACCAAGGGGCTAAAGTTGTGTCTTATGTCACGGGCGTCATATTGAATCTCGAGCGCAATGAAGGATTCGGAATTTAACTCCCGACCGCAGGGAGGGAGTTATGAGTTTAACTCACGAGCGAAGCGAGGGAGTTAATACAAGAATCCTGAATGCAGCGAGGGATTCAAGCTAGCCCAAGGCAAAGACACCTTTAGCCCAGAGGAGGATACTCTACTTTTTACACCTACTGTGAGAAAATAATAGCCATAGGTAGTACGAAAAACAAAGTATTTATTAAATAAACAAACAGTAAGATTAACATATTAGAAATAATGAAATAGAAATAATTCTATGAAAGAAATGGTAGAATGGTTTTGGATGATTGGCTGTATGCATTTTGAATTTAGAACGTCATTGGAGACGCTCGTGAAATTATAGTATTTTTGATAAAATGTGATAAATCGACTGTAGTATACTTAGATAGGTTTTATTATTTATTTATTTATTCACAAATTCCACAGCAATATTATCTTAGCGCAGTTTACTTAAAATAAATTAACTAATGTTACAGCCAATTACTATTACGGTATTACGGCGCGGTACGGTATTTGTTATTATTAATGCCAGTTTTAATGTTAAGTAAGTATTCCATTCCTTTTAAAAAATGGTTCGTAGTTATCTAATTATTCTTACAAATTATTATGTCTTCGAAAACATGGCAACGATATGAAGAAGCAGTCGTTATGATTTTGTAGGAAATCGAGAATATCATCCACGCGTAGTAAGGGTATCGAGAATAGCTTTCCTCTTTCTGGCACCAAAGGGTGTTTGTGAAAGTGAGCGCGGAACTAGTTGGCCGCGCCTTAGGCATGCTTTTGTTTTTTATTTGTATTCTTTTCAATAAATTGAACATAATAGTAGGTACTTTAATGCCAATTTAGCTGAGCATGTGAGATTCCAAATTCAAATTACATTATTGACCAGCGGGTCATAATGAAATCCAGTACAACATTATTGACCGGCTGTTCCCCCGGCCACTAATGACTCACTTTAGGTTAAGGTTGCTTGACATATAATTTGACATTTTCGAGCAGGTGGTGTGAAAATATTTTTATGGCCTACAGATAGTTGTTTCGGGTCTGGGTAATTGTGTATGTGAGTTTGTAAACGCACCTACTACACTGGAGGAATTCCTATTGCGGGACAACGTTTTTAAAAAAACAAATCAAACACATAACCCTCCTTTTGGGCTTCGCCGTAGTCAACAATATTGCTTTTTTATCATCAATATTGTAAGTTGAAAATTCAATAAGCATGTCTCTCATCTCATTTTTAAATAAACACTTAAATGGCTTATCATATTATACTCCAAACCAACATGACCAAAATCATGTACTACTTGCACACAACACCACACATACACACACACACGGTAAAACATATCGATCAAATGATTACTCTAAACTCACACGACCAACAGCATGTTCTAAATTAAATTTTTCTTAGCACACACTCTCACACACACACATCTAAACAAACACCTACACGATACTCCATGGTCTCTATACAACACATATTTCTCAGTGTGCGTGTACAATCAAGATGAACGTCCCCCAGTTCATGTGACAAGATCAACAATGAGTCGCGTGCGCATGGCACCGGATTTCCACGTAACGAGCAACCTTCCGGATTGGCTGGCTAAAGGCGGGTGCAGACCGAGTGAACATAGAAACAGAACAAAAAGATCTTTTTTTCTTTGACTTTTAAGTTTTATTTGAAGGAAAAAACAATGATCGGTAAAGTGTTACTGCTGAGCATGAGGTCATTGAGTTTGGTTCAAAAGGAACTTTACTTATACCAAATAGGACCGCAGTCTACTATAGTTTTGCATTTTATCAGCACACAAATCATCCGTAAAATAAAGCAAATTCCACGGATATCAAAAAAAAAGTTTGACATCTCCTCCACTAAAAAACTATCATCAATTTTGTATGAACTGTCCCAAGAAAACCTAACTTTCCATAACGGGGTGCCAAAAAAACTCGAGCTTGCTGCGGTCGCTTTTGCACTACATGGGCCCCATTACTTTCAAGTGCCCAGGGCCTCCAATTGGCCTGCTTGTCCCTATGGGTGACAGACGTGAGTGTATAAATGTGATTTTTTTTGGTAGAGCAGAATACAACGTGAGTTCGTTTGTCTAAAGTCATCTTTACAAATACGAATACACCTTCCGGATCGGCTGTCTTTATTAACTTATATGAAACTTCGTATTGCACTGTATTATTAAGT